>BMAC01000296.1:399892-413766 GCA_014905375.1 Phtheirospermum japonicum | reverse complement strand
CAATCTACGAGAGGCAGCTTAACGAGTATAAGCAGTATGTTACCTCCCATGGTGGTAATAGGCCGGACTACATCCCCGAGGAGGTCTTTAGGTAAACGATTCTGTTATATGTTTTCTTATTAAATTAGAATTTTTTATTTATAACATATAATTTATACCATCTTATATATCATGCATCTCAACTAGGGCTTGGAAGGTCGAGTGGGATAAGCCCGAGAACAAGGCCAAATCCGACCAGTGCAGCCAGAACATGAGGAGCGAGCCTGCTGGGCTGGGTACTTGGATGTCGAAGCACACGGGGGTGGGGTGGTGGGTGGTGGTGGGTGGGTGGGGGTCTAGATCTACTATCGATTATACTTTGGATATCGTAAGTAATTTTAGATTATAATAATATAATATTTATTTGTTTAATTTTTAATTTTAATTATTTGAAAATTCTATTTAGATACAGGTTGAAATGTATGCTCGTTTTCAGCAGTACCCCCCTCCCCATCAGCAGTATCCCCCTCCCCATCCATAGGACAGTTTGATTTTTATATAAACTTTGTTATTGTGTCGAACGCATGTAATAATTCTTAAATTTTCAAATATTTTTATAATAATTGGTTTATTTATATGTCTTTTCATTAATAATTTTTTTCAAATTTTTGGGAATTTTAATAATTAAAAAGGAGTTAAAATTGAAATAAAAAATTATTTTAAAAAATTAAAACCGAGGGGACAATCCCTCGGTAATCCCAAAATAATTATTTAAAAAAAAAATAAAAAACGAGGGAAAATTCCCTCAAAAATCCCTCGGAAAAAACAAAAACCGAGGGAACTTATTCCCTCGGTATTCCGAGGGAATTATCCCCTCGGTTTTCTGAGGGAAACATCCCCTCGGTATTTCCTCGGTTTTTCCGAGGGTTTCTCGGAGATTTTTCCGAGGGAATGTTTTCCTCGGAAATTCCCTCGGTTTAAAATTTCTGAGGGAATATTTTCCTCGGAAAAATTTACCGAGGAGGATATTTCCGAGGGAATTTTTCCCTCGATTTTGCCCAAAACCGAGGGAAAAATCCCTCGGAAATATGCTTTTCTTTGTAGTGCTTGGCGTCAATTTTGGCTTGTCATGGCGAGTATTCCAGAAAGTTTTGGCATTTTTGAACTTGCTCTTAGCTTGAATTTTGGTCTTCAATGCCTTGGCCTATAAAACAAGAATTTTGAACATAAAAACCCAAGAATTTCACCAATACTCAAATCAATTGCACACATTTAACAAAATAAAATATAAAATCAACAAGAGCCACGAAAATCAATAAAAACGAGAAAACAAATGAAAAATCTAATTAAACATGACTCAAAACTACTAAAATCGATATAAAATCCTAATTAAAAATACGAGAAAAATACCACAATTACATGCAAAACAGGGTGTCAACAGCATTAACAAATAGGGTGGATACTTCGACATAAAGCTGACAGTGGATGACTGGCAAAATAATTTGATAATAGTAAATTAAAAGATAATTATCTTACAATTATTTTTGACGTAGCGTACCGGTTGAACATTGTTCCTCATTTAGATGTGTCGTTTTATTGATTTACAAAAAGTTAATAACTTGTTCAGATTACCTTGGTTAGTAATTTCTAAGTACATACTAAGATTATATTGCAAAAAAAAAAAAAAATAGTGATCCAACAAATGAGAATACTTTTTTATCAGTTTGATCAAAAAGATCATAATTTTTTCCCTCAATAAACAAAAATTTATATATAAGTCATAATTAATGAAATTAATACGCAAATCAATTTCCTTATTGACATAATTGGTGTGAGACTTGACATTCTTTGGTATTGTTTGACTATTTTTAGTGGATGAATTAAAAATAATTATTATTTATAAATGAAATCAGTTAAGTGTCGACAAAATATACTCTTTGTAAGCAAGATACTTCAACACAATAGTATAACTAACATTAATAAATAATAAGAATAATACTAACAAACATGATTTCAAAGAAAAAACACATCCGAATACAAATATTTTTGTTTTCATTCACTATTACAACATGTTTAAACTTGAAACCTCTTATAATTCTTGAAATCACGTTATATAAAATTAGTTTGTTAAAAAATTTAAAATAATAGTAAAATTATTTATAGATGAAATCAAATTTATATATGATTTTCTAAATTTTCCTCTATAATTAATTCCGTACTAAATTCCATATATACCAATTTTTTTATAATTAGTTCTATTACTTAATATTGAATAAGTTTATTTTCTATAACTAACTCATTTTTCTATTAGTTTTACTAATAATTATCAATTATATAAATCTTCTATTTTTTCACAACTAATGTGGTTATTGTAGTTGATTCAATCTAGAAATTGTAATAGATCCAGAGGGAAAAAAGGCTCTATAGAATGTGTCAAATTGATACCATACATAGCACAATAGCTTGATCATATCACAAATATTTTAAACGATATCCATTCTCTTGATAGCTATGACATTAGACAAACCAACAAAAAAATACCAGCAACCCATTTTCTAATAAAAATCTTCAGCAACTCTACACAAAATCACAACCAAATCCTAGAGTCTAACTAAAAAAAAAAACTAAAGCAAAAAGAGGAAAGCTAAAGAACATGAATTTTAATAAAAATGTTATAAGCAAGTGAAGTAACCAAAATTTCAATTATACCATAGTTTACAAGCTCCCAGCCAACTTATAGCCTTTGAAGACATTGTATCAACCACTCAGCTATTTTTCCCTAACAGTTATTAAATTAACACCACCTCACTACTCAAACATCACTGCATTACAAATGAACACTTTTCTCTTACAAAATATCTAAAGAATTAAAAGTAAGAAAACACACAATAATGATTCTTTAAAATTACCTAAAAATTGTCACATGAAATCATATAAATCTTTTCAATGGAAGCTTAATGAGGAGTCATTGTTGATGCATTGCATTCAAAGTCTGAAGTCGAGGTCCTGGAGCTGCATTTGAAACAGCAAATCAAAACTCAAAACATAAGTGAATAAAAGCTAAATGAGGATAAATCCATGGAATTTTAAACAATCTGCATAGATTCTATGACCGGTAAAAGAGAAGAACGTAAATACCCTTTAAAATCACAACTCGGTGTTAAACTATTCATAAATCAAATTGATTACTGAAGAGTCAGAAAAAGCATCGAAACAAAATTGAAGAGAAAAAAAATCCTTTACGTGTTGTTTAGATCTTGATTATCCATAAACCAAATAGAATCATCTAATATAAAAACACAAAGTACAAACTGTAAAAAAACAAAACATACCGATAAATTTATATAAAAATATAGAAAAAAAGAAAAGAAATTCACCTCAAGTCCACGTATGAATTTAGTATTTTGAAGAATTGTCTAAGTTTAGTTGTCCAATTTCGTTGTTATTCATCTAACGAAGATTTCATAAATAAAACAACAACAAAAACAAATTAAAACTATTTTAATTTTTAATACACTGAAACTAAATATTTAAAAAAATTGGAAAAAAAAAGTCAAGTGCTAATAATAACTCAATTATACGAAAATAATAATACGGCATCAATTAGATAGCGTATCAAATCAAACACAAAAATCTAAGATGATTATTTTTTCACCACTAAACATCATTATGAGAGATTGCAAGTCATTATGTTAGTAAATTAAAGGCATTAGTTTTAAGTTAGCAAATGAAATAGAAAGAAGCATGTAAAAAATATTGATGATCAAAAAAAAAAATCCCTTCCCTTAAAAATATCTCTATCATAAAAAAATTTCATGTATCTTTGAATACAACCATATAACTAAAAAGTAATCACATTTGAATATTATGCTTCCAATCCAATTACAGTTTAATCTCCCAGACATCATCCACAGCATGTATCTATCCATAGCATGAAATCTAACAACAAATCCAATCAAGCCCACTGAAATACTTGTGCTAAAAGAATAAAAATAAAGTAAAAATAAAATTATGAAGATGAACCAATACCAGTTATAATCATATTTGCAACTTGATGATTTCTAAACCCAGGCAATGAAACATAAAACATTTTCTTTAAATTTTTCTTCAAACACATAAAAAGATTCTTATTAACAATTCAATATAACACAAAAATTATCATAGACAAAATAAACTCTCAACTTTCCAAGAAAAAGAAGAGCTGAAATTGCGACTTGAATTGAAAGTAGACCACGAGGCAGGTCATAATCAGCCCAAAGAGGGAAAAAAAACAAAAATAAAAAACAGAATTGCAAATAAAGGCATTAGATTAAAGAAACAAACCATGACTTAAAATGTTAAAAAAAAAAAAAAACGTTTAGGAGATAAGAGCCTAAAGTTACCTTTTAAAATTACAAATACCCCGACAACTCGTGTAGTTTTTGTAATCAACAAATACATTAAAGATGTTTTGCTATCTATTAAGCTAATTCTTTGATGCTTGGGTCATGCACGCGCACACAATAAAATTTTAGTAAAGTTATAATTTTTAATTCCCAAAAACACAATAGAAAATTATTTAAAACACTTTTCCATTTAAATTTAGAAGAAACGATGTGACTCTAGTGAAAAATATCTATTATTGATGTTTAATAAGCTTTTCAAGCCAGATTGTTCTTTATAAATGAAAATTAATATCAAATCTACGTGCTCACTATTGATTCACCAAAACCTTCTCTTACAGCAGAAAAAGGGTAAAAACAAATCAAACAAATAATAAATTCCAATATCATAGATCTATGACTACACGGACAACAACATATTCCAAAATCAGATACGATGATAACAATAACATATCTAAAAATGAAGATTATGCAACAATATATGCAACAACAATATGTACAGTTAGACAATAAAAAAAAAGATTATGAAGATGCTAAAACAAAGGATAGTAAGTAGTTTTGAACTGACAAAGCAAAACAAACGGTGACCGCTCGTCGTCAAGCGTCAAATTAAATATTTTATTTCTCCTCAGCTTCTCTCTATCAACTAGTAGTAGCGACAAGTAAGGGTCGATCCCACGAGGAGTGTGGTTTAGATTGTGACAATTCGTATTTTATTAAACTAAAAATATGGGGTTGAAGATTTTGAATTAATCTAAGGAATTTAACTAACAAAATAAATAAGTAAATAATTAAGAATGAAACACGTAAGTAGAATAATGGAGAATTCAATAAAAATAAAGCTCTAGTTCTAGCTCAGTTTCCACCCTCGTTCCACTCATATAACCAACCACAATATCATAATCCATTCTTCATATACAACTAAAAACCCTAAGTAACAATAAGCTCTGCTACTCGAATTTGCCCTAACCGTTTACTCAATTAAAATAAGCTCTTTAATTGATTCTAATTATTGAATAACCTAGAATAATCTCTCTAGATTCAGCCCAACAACAACATTGATTATCAGGCAAATAGGTTAATCTAAGCAATAAATACATAAGCTCGGTTTATTCAACTTATGTCGTGTTGTCCCTAACGATGCATAATCATTAGTTGCTACCAATGAAATAGAGATTACGACAATTACACGGGAAGTAATCCTATTTTTAGCAATAGATAACCAATCCCTAATCTAGGTGATCAAGCCAAATTAAGAATTAAGCAATCGTAAATTGAGCACAGAATAACACAGGCAATCGCATATGAAGAACGAAAGATAATATTGCATAATTTAATTATAACATAGTTTCACGAGGGTTCAAACATCCCTAGAACTAGATAATAAGTTTACTCACTCATGGAGTTAATAAAATAAAAGAAAAGGTTCAGATAAACAAACATAATTCTTGAGAAAATAGGAGAAACGATATGTAGAACTTGAGTCTCGCGTCTTGGATCTTCAATCTTCAAGTTCTCTTGCGTATGGATGATTTGGGATGGCTTGGGACCTCTATGGAACTCCTTGAAACCCTATGATATGTTATGTGTCTCCTTGGGACGAAATAAGGTCGGGTTTATATAGAATTCTTCTTTCTTGCCGCACAAGATTTCTTCCAAAAATAGCCCAGCCGTGTCGGTGTCGACAGGCGTCGACAGACGCCTGCCAGCCGTGGGCATCGACGCGCGCCATTCGTCCGCGTCGACCTGCATGTGCGTTGACCGACGCACCTCCAATCGTTGCAACAAAAAGTTCCCGTCGACAGGGTGTCGACTGACGGACCTTGAATCGACGCTACTGTAGCTTCTCGTCGACCGATGGTCGACCAACGCGCGCACAATCGACGCAACAGAGGCAAAATGCAGCACAACGCGTCGACCGGTGCAACCCATCCTCGGCATCGACGCAACCTCATGACTCATCGGTTTTCTTTCGTCGATTCGTTGATCCTCGTCTCTCGACTTCCTTGTGAAACATCATTCACTTAATATAGCACCGAATACGTTAAAATAAGAAAGAAATATACAATCGGTGCTCGACTACTCATAATAACAAATATGCGAGAAATAAACATATATAACAACTTAAAGCTCATAAAAATATAAAAATTAATCACTTAACTATCGTATAATTTCTCACCTATCAAACGGCAAAGTGAAACACAAAATTGTGCACCAATTCACATAATTGTTAGTGTAACATTCAATTTCCATATTCAGATTTAAACAAACATCTGGAAAAAAATTAGACCTGACAACTGAAAATATAAAATCATCAATAAATATAATTACGAAATCTTATTCAAAAATAGACCCAAGAAAAATGAATAAAATTATTTTTAAAATTATATTACAACTATATTAAAATACTTTTATTAAAATTATATAAAATTCACAAATTAAATCCAAGTGAAACAATTATATAAGAAATTGTCAATTAATAATATCATGAGAACATAAGATCACTTCACATCCTACTCATACTGAAGAACAATAAAAGATGCTTGCTCAACTATTTTGGTTATAGAGAAACAATGTCAAAATCTGAAATCAATTTATGCCCAAAATAAGATCAATATAACCGTTCTGAAATCTGATAGGTCGAAAAAAAACAATTTACAGGAATATGGTTAAAGGAAGATGATTTATAAAAAAAATTAAAAAGGTAAATAAAAACTGAATTGCATTTTCAAATCGAGAATTTCTCAGAACGGGTTATATAATATTTGTTAATCAATTCAAAAACAATATAAGAAACAAACCCAAAAAAAGAAAGAGAAAAAAAAGAGGCAGGACTTTGGTCCGATTTACACATCAAATCCTTAAATAGTACAAAGTGTAAGATCATTAGAAATTTAAAACCAAAGAAAAAGAATCAAAATCATTAGACAAACAACAACAAAGATCTAAATTGGATTAAATGAAAAACAACAACAAAAAAGAACTAAAAATTATATAATCATAAAATTAAACAAAACGATGAATTACAGATCGATAATCTCCACTCAATGAAAATAAAAAATACAGATCGATAATCCCCAAATTTATATGTAGTCTGTTTTTTTTTTATAATCGTCTTCCTTTTATAAAATAAACTTCAGATTCACGAAAAGCAATAATGATAGACCACAAAATGAATAATTCTTTGAATTAAATAAATAAATACTAAGACATAACCAACACAAATGCCAAATAAACACACTGCATAATGCGAATTTGTAACATCCCAAATTATTATTACGTATATATTTTAATATTTAAGCCCAATTAGTAAAATTCCATGCATTTATTTATAAATCAAAGATTTATTAACGCCCCGATTTTTCATAGCGGGTGTAGAAGCGGAAGCACTAATATCTCAAAGAAAATAACTTGAGGGACGCTACTTTAAACAAACACCTTTGAGTAATTTATAAGATAAACAAATTATGACAAATAATTTGTATGAAATAATACCACATATCACTTTAAAGAAAACAAATACATATAATATCATTTGACCATAACATATCAAATAAGAATAAGAATAAAGATAAGAATAAGAATAAGAATAAAAATAAAAATGATATATGACATTGATATTATATTAGAAATTATCCTTTGAAATTATCGTTTGTTCGAGGACGAACAAACCAATAAAGTGTGGGGTAGTTGATTAGAGTAGATTTGTCCTTGTTTTTATTAGCTTTTTAGTTCGTTTTTCTATTTGTTTTTGGTATAAGTTGGACGAATTAAGCATAATTCTGTATTTTTATAGTTCTGACTTATTTTACCGTATTTTATTCGTAATTGATGCAAATAGGTGATATATCATTGTTTTCACCTTACAGCTAAGTAACCGGAAGAGTTTAACACGTAAAAGACGAAGTTCGATGTTTAAGAATAGAAGAACAAGCTTTCCGGTGAAACGAGTAGCAAAAGACCGAGAAACGGAGACAGAAGATCAGTCACGTCGACTGACGCGACCGTCGACGCGAGCCATGTTCCGCGTCAGTCGACGCTCAGCCGACGCCCTGCCGACGCAACTTGCTGAAGCGTCGATGTCGACGCACCACTGTCGACGCAACGTCGACGCAACTTGCTGAAGCGTCGATGTCGACGCACCCGCCCAGTCAATGCGCACGCACAGGCAGCACCGACGCCGAGCACCAGCGCGCGTCAGTCGACGCACCGTCGACGCGACGGCCCAGAATTCGGATTTTAGGGTTTCTTGTGCGCCAAGACTTGCAATATCTATATAAACCCTCTATATTTAGGATTTTGAGGAGAACACACGACCCCCTAGGGTATTGTAGCTTACAATAACAATAATCCCACATCTCATAACGAGATTTGAAGACGGAGATCAAGGATCGAAGAACAACGCGTCCAAAACATCAAAATCGCGTTCGGGATTCAATCTTCGCCCAAGATCGACGTGCAACTCCGGAATAGCTGGAGCTTTTTACTGCTTTTCTTAGTTCAAATAAGTACTCTAAACTCTTAGTTAGTTTAGTAGTTAATTTCTTAGTTCAATTTTTAGTTAATTGCTCAGTTAATGCTAGAACTAGTTTACTTAGTTAAATCGTTTCATGTTTGGATATTGGTTTAATTTAGTTTATTCATGCGAGTTGATTTATGMTTAGTTATTCRTTAATWTTAGATTCATATGAWACATTGCTTAGTGGTAATTTCTTATGCTTATGCTTTAGATTCKTAATTAGGTTTGAATTATKGTTGCGTAATATTGATAGTTTAAATTATTACTCATAGTTGATAATTTAGTTAGAATAATTAGTTTAATTAGTCTTAGTTTAATTATTGCTTTAGTTTATAATGATCAACTCAATCTCTTTTAAAACCCCAATTGTACATGTATTATATTTTATTTCTTAATTGAGAAAAACATCCGAAAGACCGAACAGTTGTTTCCTCGAGAGATACGACTTGAGTCAAACTCATCACCCTACAGTTACCTCGTACTCTTGCGAGCAAACTGACGTGTCTTAAATTAATTTATTAAAAACGGGGTGCAAAGAAGTTTGAGTCAAAAATTTGGCGCCGTTGCCGGGGAAGCAACGAGTAGGAATTTAAGAGGTTTTTCATTTCATTCTTTTTAATTTATTTTCTTTCCTTTATTATTTATATTTTCACACTTGGTCTTTGCCATTTGGTACGTTGATGTATTGTTGAGTTTATGCAAGGAAGGCGATCACTTCAACGCGACCTTGTACCATTCATTGACAACATCCACCRTTCAAATCCACCAATACAAAGACCCGTTTTTATTCCCGAGGACGATTCTTCAACAACAACTGATTTCGTGTGCGACGAGATTCCCGAATCCATGGCGAGACGATCTAATCATGGAGGCGGGCACGAAAAATTGTTTGATGCACTAAACAATGAGTTACCTTTCCAGCCTCCACAAAGACATCGGGGAGAGTATAGAAGCGAGCCGCGATACTTTGGAGGATACAATCAACCACCAAACAATCGGGCCCCACTACAACTAAGAGGAAGGAACGCTCAACGTGATGAAGAAATACGTGACGATTATTCTGACAGACAAATCCCTCGACGAGAGTTTGTAGATGAATGGTTCGATGACCGATCTTACGAAGGAGATTATGCTGCTTATCATTCCAGAGAGAGCACCGAGACACGCTCAACCACCTAGACAACGTGATTTGTCACGTCCGAAGGTTGTGCTTTATGGGCCTGCTATTTTACTTGGCCCGACTGCAAGGGAAGTAGAGATTAAACCGCATCAAATGATTTGCTTCCCCTATAGCATGAAAGACAAAGCGAAGACATGGTTACTGTCCTTAGAGCCAAGATCGTTAACTGATTGGGAGATGATAAGCGAGAAGTTCTTAAATCAATATTATTCGGCACAGACAACAGGGCAACTTCGGAGGCAAATCGCTACCTTTGAACAGTTGGAGGGGAAATTATTTCATGAATCATGGGAGCGCTACAAGACACTTTTACAAGCATGTCCCCACCATAACTATTCTCCCGAGATGGTTAATCAATTTTTCTTTGATGGTTTGTTGAACATGGGGAAAAGTGAAGTTGAAATAGCGTCCGGAGGAGAATTTGGTGATTTAACGGCCCTCGAGGCAAAACGAGTGTTAGAGAAACAAAGCGAGAAATCTAGACAAACCAACTTACGACCTCGTAAATTGAAAGTAAATGAAGTTTCCACCACCGAGACAGATAAAGAAGAAGGAGTTAAGGTTTTGGTGAGAGATGGTCAAACGATCAAGGAGATGATTAGGGAAGTACTTCATGAAGARTTAGAAGCATCAAGAGCCCAGCGAACGAGTCAAGTTTCTTCAAAGGAGGTCGTAGGGACGTGTTACCAATGCGGATCCCCCGAACATTTAGCCAATATGTGCCCGTTCAACAACGAACAACGAGGGGACGTCAACGCCATCCAGCACTATTCGAATCAACAACATTCGGGGCATAGACCACCACACATGCAAATACCTGCTACAGTTCAGTCGACTGATCAACTTTTAGTGTGGCAACAAAACCAACTTGCCGAAACTATTCGGAACCGAGACGGCCTCACACATGTTCAGGAGGAAATGAAGGGAGTTCGAGACGATGAAAGAACTGAGAAAGATGATGGCTGAAATGGCCAAAAGCACTCTTGAAAATTCGTCAGGACTAAGAAGATTGGAGTTAATGGTAGGTCAATTGGCAACTGACATGGCATCATTGAAGAAGGAGAAAAATACTCTTCCAAGCCAAACAGAACAAGCCTCAGCTATTCATGTGCTGAGAAGCGGGAAAGAAGTGGATAACTGCATCGAGCTAGGAAAGGAGGAAGACAAGAAAGAGACCGAGACCCAACTTCCGGGAGCATTGAAGAAGAACTCGACAGCAACTGAAGACCCCATCGATTCCTTAAATACACCACCGAAGAAGTTGACTGTTTATGATCATGTTTCCTTCCCAAGTCGCCTACGTCCAGCAAAGGAAAATAAAAGATTCATGGAGCTATATAATTTATTGAAAAATGTCAATATTAACCTCCCCCTGATAGAGGTGATAAAGACAATGCCAGCATTTGTGAAGTTTTTCAAGGATCTAGCATCAAGGGAAAGGCGTTTGGCTACGAGTCAACATGTGGCTTTGATAAGAGATATTAGTGATATATTTAAGAAACCATTGCCACCTAAAGAGAAGGATCCCAGGAGTTTTTGTATAACCATTTCTCTCGGGGATGGACAAACGGCAAGAGGGATGCTCGATCTTGGCGCTAGCATAAATTTGATGCCCCATTCGATTTACAAGGAATTTGGCCTAGGACCGCTGAAGCCAACCACGATGAAATTACAATTGGCGCATAGAACGATAAGGCTACCCTTGGGGATTGTGGAGGATGTCTTAGTACAAGTAGACAAGCTAGTAGTGCCGGTCGATTTTGTCATTATGGATGTCGGTGACGTACAAAGCGAGAACCGAGAACACACCATTTTATTAGGACGTCCATTCATGTCTACAACGCATACGGTGATCGATTTAAACGAGGGGAGAGTGACTATGTCCTATTAGGCGAAACGGTGACGTTTTCACTTCAAGATTTTCACAAGAGCCCTGCATCGTTTGTTAAGAACGATTGTTCTACTATTGATTTAGTAGATTCTTGCGCGAATGAGCTCTTGAGTATCGGCACGATTGAAGAGTTTGATAATGTAGAGGCATTTGATGGTGGATTGCCCATGCGGTTTGACGTGCCTCAAAATGAGCCAAAAGTGGAGTTGAGACCACAACGAGATCGTTCGAGGTTTGAGCCAAGAGAAGAGACGAGGCCACCACATATTCATTCAAGAAGTGTTTCCCTCGACCCCTACAAATTTTAAACGTACGAAGAAAAAGAGCGAGGCTAATAGCAAGGATTGGACAAAGAAGAAGAAGAAGTCCAACGAAGTTTTTAACGAGAAGTTCAAGGTTGGTCAACTAGTGCTGTATAATTCCGATCGTAAGTTTGATCCAACCAATTTTGAAGTTGCAGGGAGTGGACCGTTTTTAATAAGGGAGATGGATGAGTATGGAGTCGCCACTATTTACGATGAGACTGCAAAGACGGGATTCCAAGTCCACAAGCATCGACTTAGGCCTTATTACGAGAAATATATGAAGAGTCGAGATAGGAGCAAGAAGGAGTTCGTGGACCCACCACGAGCTAGGATTTGATCAAGTAATTGCGTCGAGCATATGACGTTAAATGTTGCGCTTCTTGGGAGGCAACCCAAGCGTTAGTTAGTTTTCATTTTATTTTCTCTATTTTCTTTTATTTTATTTCTGTCTTTTTATATTGTGTCAATTGCCGTGGTACTTTTATGTGTGTGTTGATGTGCAGAAAATATGATAAATCGCTTATTCTGGACAACGGTTATATAGCGGAAGCTCGCTACCGCAAGGTCTTACCGCTAGTTCTACTCGAGGCGTTAACGTTGACGATCGACCACCGAACCTACCGCGTACCGCAACAATGAGGGATAACGATGATTTCATCGATCGAGGTCGCAATCCGACCCAAGTTAGCAGTTCGACAACCTTTTGATGAGCTGCAACCAAGCCATTTATGGCGTTGGCCGCAATCCGGCCGTTTCAAATCCAAAAAGACGTGCCACCGGGCACTTGCGCGTAGCAATTGATCACAATCATGTTTTGTTTTATTTTGTTTATTTTTATAGGTTTGTTCGGTACAATCTAGTCACGCGATCTAAGACGAAGGATAATTGCACATGCGTTTTTAGAGAGACTCGACCATCGAAGTTTCAGGGATGTTTCCTTATCTCCCATACTCTTATTTTCTTTAATATTTATGACAATCAGGAGATTGCCAAGTTTTTAGGGAGGGGGGTGGTTGAGTATGGTTAGTGCAATTTGATGTCTTGAAATGCATATTTTTGATGTGATTGATTGCTATTTCTACGCTTATTTGTGTTTGTATGGCTTTCCTGTCAAGGTTAATTATGTTTGATTACTTGTTTTCGTCTTTGAGCGTGCATAAGTGCATAATTTTTCAAAATTTATTATTATATATTGTAAAATGGTACTTGGACGCAATCGATTTTGCAAAACCTTAAAAGCAGCGTCAATTCAAATTTTTTAATGCAAAAAAGCCAGCGAGTAGCCTGAGTGTTTATCATCTTTGCATGTGCTTGAATAAGTTTCAGTCTTGATATCTCTTTGATACCGCTGTGTGTAGTTGACTTTGAAAGTGAAGTTAAGGCACATATAAAACCCTATTCCGGCCATATTCATAAATTTTAGCCACTATAAATTCTGAATGAGCCAATCATAGCCAAATATCCATGCCTATAGCTATGAGTGTTGTTGAGATGACCCCTACAACCTATTAAAAGCGTGGGGTAGGAGTTCGTATTTTTATTGGTTATTTGGGTCTTGGAAATTTTTATTAGGAATTTATTATTTTTGTAATTAAGGACCACCATCCGAAAAATAAAA
>BMAC01000296.1:372669-391107 GCA_014905375.1 Phtheirospermum japonicum | reverse complement strand
CGTTGTCGAGGCGCTCGATCTCCCCTTGGTTCCCTAACTCGGTCATTAGCTCTCTCATAGTGGTCGTCATGCGCGTAATGGTGCTCGCGCTCGTATCTCCTTCCGAAATTATTTTGCTCGTAATCCATGATCTTGATTCTCCAACCAATCATTCACGGTGGATTTGAACGGTGGGATGTTGTCAAATGAATGGTACAAGGTCGCGTTGAAGTGATCGCCTTCCTTGCATAAACTCAACAATACATCAACGTACCAAATGGCAAAGACCAAGCGTTGTCGAGGCGCTCGATCTCCCCTTGGTTCCCTAACTCAGTCATTAGCTCTCTCATAGTGGTCGTCATGCGCGTAATGGTGCTCGCGCTCGTATCTCCTTCCGAAATTATTTTGCTCGTAATCCATGATCTTGATTCTCCAACCAATCATTCACGGTGGATTTGAACGGTGGGATGTTGTCAAATGAATGGTACAAGGTCGCGTTGAAGTGATCGCCTTCCTTGCATAAACTCAACAATACATCAACGTACCAAATGGCAAAGACCAAGCGTTGTCGAGGCGCTCGATCTCCCCTTGGTTCCCTAACTCGGTCATTAGCTCTCTCATAGTGGTCGTCATGCGCGTAATGGTGCTCGCGCTCGTATCTCCTTCCGAAATTATTTTGCTCGTAATCCATGATCTTGATTCTCCAACCAATCATTCACGGTGGATTTGAACGGTGGGATGTTGTCAAATGAATGGTACAAGGTCGCGTTGAAGTGATCGCCTTCCTTGCATAAACTCAACAATACATCAACGTACCAAATGGCAAAGACCAAGGATAAGCGAGAAGTTCCTAAATCAATACTATTCGGCACAAACAACGGGGCAAATTCGGAGGTAGATTGCTAACTTCGGACAAGTGGAGGGAGAATTATTTCATGAAACATGGGAGCGTTACAAATCACTTTTACAAGCATGCCCCCATCATAGCTATTCCCCCGAGATAATTAATCAGTTTTTCTTTGATGGTTTGTCGCCCATGGGGAAAATCCAAGTTGAAGTAGCAGCAGGAGGAGATTTTTGTGATTTAACCGCCCGCGAGGTAAAACGAGTATTGGAGAAACTGAGTGAAAAATCTAGAGAAACCAACTCTCGGCCTCGTAAATTGAAAGTTAATGAGATTTCCATCCCTGATCTTGACTTAGATGATGGCAAATTAGTCAAAGTAAAGTGCGAAGAGATATTTGAGGAGAAATTGGCAGCTTGGAAGGCCGAGCGGGCAAGCAAGGTCTCTTTGAAGAAGACTAATGCGATGTGTCACCAATGCGGATCCCCCGAGCATTTAGCCGATATGCGCCCGTTCAACAATGAACAACGAGGGGACGTCAACGCCATCCAGCACTATTTGAATCAACAACATTCGGGGCAGAGACCACCACACATGCAAGCACCACTACCACCGCCCCCGAATAATTCCCATGTGCAAGGGCAAACACCTACTACAGTTCAGTCGATTGATCAACTTTTAGTCTGGCAACAAAATCAAGTTGCCGAAACTATTCAGAACCGAGATGGCCTCACACATGTTCAAGAGGAAATGAAGGGAGTTCGAGACGATATGAAAGAATTGAGAATGATGATGGCTGAAATGGCCAAAAGCACTCTTGAAAATTCGTCAGGACTAAGAAGATTGGAGATAATGGTAGGACAACTGGCAACTGACATGGCATCATTGAAGAAGGAGAAAAATACTCTTCCAAGCCAAACAGAACAAGCCTCGGCTATTCATGTGCTGAGAAGTGGGAAAGAAGTGGATAACTGCATCGAGCTAGAAAATGACGAAGACAAAAGGGAGGCCAAAACCCAACCACAAGCATATGCAACCAATTCGGCCGATCTAATGCATAAATCTTCAAATCCAAATATTTTGAGGCCGGCAGCAGCTGAAGACCTCATCGATTCCTTAAATTTGCTGCCCAAGAAGTTGACTATTTATGATCATGTTCCCTTCCCAAGTCGCCTACGTCCGACCAAGGAGAATAAAAAATTCATGGAGTTATACAATTTACTAAAGAATGTTAATATTAACCTCCCCTTGATAGAGGTGATAAAGACAATGCCGGCGTTTTTGAAGTTTATCAAAGATCTAGCATCAAAGGAAAGGCATTTGGCTACAAATCAACATGTGGCTTTGCTAAGAGAGGGGAGTGATAGGTTTAAGCAACCATTGCCACCTAAAGAGAAGGATCCCGGGAGTTTTTGTATAACTATCTCTCTCGGGAATGGACAAACGGCAAGGGGGATGCTCGATCTTGGCACTAGCATAAATTTGATGCCCCACTCAATTTACAAGGAGTTTGACCTAGGACCGCTGAAATCGACCACGATGATATTACAATTGGCGGATAGAACGATAAGGCTACCTTTGGGGATTGTGGAGGATGTCTTAGTACAAGTAGACAAGCTAGTAGTTCCGGTCGATTTTGTCATTATGGATGTTGGTGGCGTACAAAGCGAGAACCGAGAACACACCATTTTGTTAGGACGTCCGTTCATGTCTAAAACGCGTACGGCGATCGATGTAAACGAGGGGAGGGTGACTATGTCCGTATTGGGCGAAACGGTGACATTTTCACTTCAAGATTTTCAAAAGAGTCCTGTATCGTTTGTTAAGAACGATTGTTCTACTATTGATTTAGTAGATTCTTGCGCGAATAAGCCCTTGAGCATCGGCATGATTGAAGAGTTTGATAATTTCGGGGCATTTGAGGATGGATTGCCCATGAAGTTTAACGTGCCTGAAAACGAGCCAAAAGTGGAGTTGAGACCACAACGAGATCGTTCGAAGTTTGAGCAAAGAGAAGAGACGAAGCTACCGCATAATTATTCAAGATGTGTTTCCCTCGACCCCTACAAGAATTTTAAACGTACGAAGAAAAAGGGCGAGGCTAATATCAAGGATTGGACAAAGAAGAAGAAGAAGTCAAACGAAGTTTTTAACGAGAAGTTCAAGGTTGGTCAACTAGTGTTATATAATTCCGATCGTAAGTTTGATTCAACCAGTTTTGAAGTTGCATGGAGTGGATCGTTTTTAATAAGGGAGATGGATGAGTATGGATTCGCCAGTATTTACAATGAGAGTGCAAAGACGGGATTCAAAGTCCACAAACATCGACTTAAGACTTATTTCAAGGATTATATGAAGAATCGTGATCATACCAAGAAGGAGTTCGTGGACCCACCACGAGCTAGAATTTGATCAAGTAATTGCGTCGAGCATATGACGTTAAATATTGCGCTTCTTTGGAGGCAACCCAAGCGTTAGTTAGTTTTCGTTTTATTTTCTTTATTTTCTTTTATTTTATTTCTGTCTTTTTATATTGTGTCAATTTCCGTGGTACGTTTATGTGTGTGTTGATGTGCAGAAAATACGATAAATCGCCTATTCTGGACAACGGTTATATAGCGGAAGCTCGCTACCGCAAGGACTTACCGCTAGTTCCACTCGAGGCGTTAACGATGACGATCAACCACTGAACCTACCGCTTACCGCAGCAATCAGGGAGAACGATGATTTCATCGATCGAGGTCGCAATCCGACCCAAGTTAGCCGCAGCCCGGCAACCTTTGGATGAGCTGCAACCCAGCCATTTACGACGTTAGCCGCAATCCGGCCATTTCAAATCCAAAAAGACGTGCCACCGGGCACTTGCGCGTCGTAATTGATCATAATCATGTTTTGTTTGTTTGTTTTTGTTTATAGGTTTGTTCGAGACAATCTAGTCACGCGAAAAAAAGCCAGCGGGTAGCCTGAGTGTTTATCATCATTGCATGTACGTGAATAAGTTTCAGTCTTGATATCTTTTTGAAACCGCTGTGTGTAGTTGACTTTGAACATGAAGTTAAGGCACATATAAAACCTTATTCCGGCCATATCCATATATTTTTAGCCACTATAAATTCTGAATAGGCCAATCATAGCCAAATATCCATGCCTATAGCCATGAATGTTGTTGAGACAACCCCTAAAACCCATTAAAAGCGTGGGGTAGGAGTTCGTATTTTTTATTGGTTATTTAAGTCTTGGAAATTTTGATTAGGAATTTATTATTTTGTAAGGAAGGACCACCATCTAAAGAAAAACCATAAAAAGAATAAAGGAAATAAAAAAAAAGAAGAAAAAAAAAGGATGGTGAGTCTAGTTGAATTTGTGTTAGTCAATGCCTACGCGCTAATTAAGGCTTGTGTTTTATTTTTAATTTTCTTATGAAGCCTAATGTTTATAAGGCAAGAGTTGTGTAAGAAGCATGCTATAAGCTTTAATTATGCTTAAGTAGTTTGAGCTTTCAGTCGGTTTACGAGTTTTGAGTTGAGGAATAGCCTATATTTAAAGGCTACGTTATGAGTGCTTAGTGAGGTTTTTCTTTTGTACGAGGTGAAGCACATTGCTTCGTGTTTAGGTTAGGTTGAGTGAGTTATTGATCATGTTTGATCATGAGTTAGCCACACGACTTATATATTCCATACCCGTCCAAAGAGCCTTACGTTACAACCCGCGAACCTTTTCCGATTCTTAGTTTAGATAGCACACTTAATTCGCGATTGAAAAGAGATTGGTTTTCTGTGCTTATTTATTGTGCATGTAATTGTATGATTTGAGTGTATACACGTCCCATGCAGAAAATACTTGAGTGCTTTTGAGCGTACTTATATATATTATCCTTTGTGAGGAAGCATGATTTTATTGAAGCGACAATGTAATAATGGTCAAGTGTTTGACGTTACTTGACTTGTACCTATATTTTCAAAATTACGTATGTAGCATAGCACGACTCACTGCTTGAACTTATTTTCATTCTAATCATACTTTGAATTTATCGTTTGTTCGAGGACGAACAAACTAATTAAGCGTGGGGTAGTTGATTAAAGTAGATTTGTCCTTAATTTTATTAGCTTTTTAGTTCGTTTTTCTATTTGTTTTTGGTATAAGTTGGACGATTTAAGCTTAATTCCGTATTTTTATAGTTCAGACTTATTTTACTGTATTTTAATCGTAATTGATGTAAATAGGTGATATTTCGTTGTTTCTCACCTTACAGCTAAGTAACCGGAAGAGTTCAGCGCGTAATTAGATGAAGTTAATGTTCAAGAATAGGAGAACGAGCTTTCCGGCGAAACGAGTAGCAAAAGATCGAGAGACAGAGACAGACGCTCTGTCGCGTCAACTGACGCGAGCGTCGATGCTCCATCGATGCGAGCCATGATCCGCGTCAGTCGACGCAAGGCCGACGCACTGCCGACGCTACGTTCTGAAGCGTCGATTGAAAGGGCGTCAGTCAACGCAATGTCGACACAACCTTCTGAAGCGTCGACCGAAGGGGAATCAGTCGACGCACCCGCCCAGCCGATGCGCACACCCAGGCAGCAACGACGCTGAGCATCAGCACGCGTCAGTCGACGCACCGTCGACGCGACGGCCCAGAATTCGGATTTTAGGGTTTCTTGTGCACCAAGACTTGCAATTTCTATATAAACCCTCCTTATTTCGGATTTTTGGGAGAAGACATGACCTCCTAGGGTATTTTAGCTGATAATAAACATAATTCCACATCTCATAACGAGATTTGAAGACGGAGATCAAGGATCGAAGAACAACGCGTCCAAAACTTCGAATTCGCGTTCGAGATTCAATCTTCGCCCAAGATCGACGTGAAACTCCGGAATAGCTGGAGCTTCTCATTGATTTTAGTAGTTCCAATAAGTTTTCTAAACTCTTAGTTAATTTAGTAGTTAATTTCTAGTTTAATTGTTAGTTTAATTCTTAGTTAATTCGAGTTTAATTAGTTTAATAGTTTTTATGCTTGGATATTGGATATTGGTTAATTTAGTTTATTTATGAGATTGATATATGCTTAGTTATTCGTTCTTAGATTCATATGATACATTGCTTAGTGATAATTTCTTATGTTCATGCTCTTAGATTCATTAATTAGGTTTAGTTCATGGTTGCGTTCTATTGATAATTTAGTTATTGCTCGTAGTTGATAATATAGTTTAGAATAATTAGTTTAATTAGCCTTAGTTTAATTATTGCTTTAGTTTATAATGATCAACTCAATATCTTTCAAAACCCCAATTGTACATGTATTTTACTTTAATTCATAAATTGAGAAAAACATCCGAAAAACTGAACAGTTGTTTCCTCGAGAGATACGACTCGAGTCAAACTTATCACCCTACAGTTACCTCGTACTCTTGCGAGCAAACTAACGTGCTTTTAAATTAATTTATTAAAAACGGGGTGCACAAAAGTTTGAGTCAGGCATACACGGATTCCCAGTTGATATATTGTCAGTTCGACGGGTCTTTCGAAGCAAAAGAAGAACGCATGGCGGTGTATTTAAAAAAGTTACGAGAAGAGGTTGCACGCTTTGAGGAATTTAAACTAGAGCACTTGCCGCGAGCTGAAAACACTCGGGCTGATCAGCTCGCTCGGATTGTGGGTGCATTGGGGACCTGTGATACTCAAAAATTTACGTTAATGGAGTTCAGTCATAGTAGTGTGGAAAAAGGAATGGAGGTAATGGAGCTCGAGTTTAAGGATGATTGGCGCACGCCTATCCGGGATACTCTCATTAAAGCAAAGGAAGGGGTAGAGCGATTGAAAACGAAGGAAACTAAAACGGCGGCTTGTTTTTGCATTATAAATGAGGAGTTATATAAGAGGTCGCGCTTTGGACCTTTTTTGAAATGCTTGGCTAAGGAGCAGGGATTAGAAGTGCTAAAGGAGATATATGAGGGATATTGTGGTGATTATGCGAAGGGAAGATAGTTGGTTGGCATAGCATTGCGGGCTGGTTTCTTTTGGCCAGGAATAAAAGGCATGGCTGGCGACCTGGTTAGAACGTGTAAGGAGTGCCAAATACATGCTTCGGCTATCCATATACCTGCTGAAGATATGATGGTTATGAGCTCGCCTTGTCCCTTTGCACAATGGGGAATTGATATCGTGGGACCTTTTCCAAAAACACCGGGCAACAAACAAAACCTGGTGGAGGCAGTTGATTATTTCACAAAGTGGGTGGAGGCTGAAGCGGTTACGGGCATAAGCGAGCAGGACATGATAGATTTTATTTTCAATAATATTTTTTGCAGGTTTGGTGTCCCGCGAGTGTTGGTGTCTGATAATGGAACCCAGTTCAATGGGCAGAAAATCCAGGATTGGTGTAAGGAAATGGGGATGAAGCAACGATTTGCTTCTGTGGCGCATCCCCAAACTAATGGGCATGTTGAAGTTACTAATCGTATCATTGTACAGGGTCTTAGGCTACGATTGGAGAAAGCAGGTGGGCTTTGAGAAGAAGAGCTCGCATCGGTTTTGTGGGCTTATCGAACAACTCCCCGAACTTCTACAGGGGAGTCTCCGTTCAGTTTGGTCTATGGGATGGAAGCTGTTATTCCAGCTGAGATAGGAGGAGGATCGCAGCACTTAGTGGCATTTAATGTGGAGGAAAATGAAAGGCTAGCAAGAGGAGCAATTGAAACGATTGATGATATACGAGAGAAGGCTGCGGCCCAGGTAGAGCATTACAAGCAAAGGATACAAGCTGCTTTTAACAAACGTGTTAAACATCATTGTTTTAAGGTTGGCGATTTAGTATGGAGGTGGGCTGATGCGCTGCGTAAGACCAGGAAGCTGGATCCAAATTGGGTTGGGCCATTCAAAGTGGTAAAAGTACTACGTTGAGGAGCATATATACTTGAGAATGCTGAAGGGAAAGTTCTACCTAGGAGTTGGAATGTGTGTCATTTGAAGAGGTATTATGCCTAGACGGTGGGTTGTTGTGTTTTACCCTTCGGGGCGATTGTTTCATTACCCTTCGGGGTGGGATGATTTTGTTTTACCCTTGGGGCGGTTATTTCATTACCCTTCGGGGCGGGCTGTTGTGTTTTACCCTTTGGGACGGTTGTTTTCATTACCCTTCGAGGCGGGTAATTGTGTTTTACCCTTCAGGGCGATTGTTTCATTACCCTTCGAAGCGGGCTGATTGTGTATTACCCTTCAGGGCGGTTGTTTCATTACCCTTCAGGGCGGGCTGATTGTGTTGGAACCCTTCGGGGCGGATAATGGTTTTATGATGTACCCCTTAGGGGCGGATATCTTTTTCGATATATAATAAAACTTGGTGAACTATTTTCATGGTTTTTAAATATGGTTAAGTGATGTGATTATTTTGTTTTACATATGTTTGGGGAGGATATGTTTGAATTACATATCTTTATGGAATTGTTGTGTTATGGATGGTTGTCTTTGCGAGCTAACATGTTTAACTTATATCTGCGAGCTTGTTTTAGCTCCTTTGGGTTATTTGTGATTCGTGGTTTGGTTATTTTGTGACCTCGTGGTTTTATGGAGGTGGGAAGTATGGATGCGATTGATTGTGAATCCGCGCGACCTATATTAACTTATGGATTTATGATGGCTTAGATTACAGGTTTTTACATGGTTTGAGTTGCAGGATCATATATGGTAAATTTGCAGAGCTATGCGCATAACAAATATAAAAAAGGGCATTGTTCATATTGATAAATAATATTGTTCATAAATTGTGCGAGCAAAATACAGGTTTTAGAATTTGAGAAAAATAAGCCATCGGGTCGCATTAGGCCCAGGAGCGGGGACGAAGTCTTCTAATGGTGTGTTCAGCTCGGCAGTGAGTTTGGCGGACAACACAGCTCGACCTTGGCAAGACAGCCACCATTTAGCATCGATCGGCTGATTTATGTCACCCTTGAAAGTGATGAACGTGGGTAGCATGTCGATGATGGCCAGCACATCAGGGGTGTAGGCCACATTCAAGGCCGCGAGCTGGTCCTTGATTATTCCAGCGGCCTTAGAAACCCATTCCTTGCTGCCGACCGCCATCTTACCAAAGTACAAGGAAGACTTCTTGTACGCCTTCAGTAGCTCTTCCCGATAGGCGCCCATGTACTTTTGTCCTACTGAGCTCATGAGGAAGGTCCGCCGACCTTCAGCTATACCTTGCTCATTCACCACCTGGTTCTACTCCTCGAGCTTCTGATTTTGCGCTTTGAGATCCTCGACCAGGTGAGCTTGTTTCTGGGCGTCCTTGACCTCATTACCCAGACGAGCTGCTTCATCCTTCAGGTTGTTCACCTGGCTCTTCAGAATTAATATCTCTTCCTCACGAGCTTTCAGCAAGTGACTCGCCCCATCCAATTCTCCTTGGGTCAGGGACAGCTGTCGGGTTTGTTGCTCCGCCTGGGCGGTTAGCTCGTTGTAGCACTAGTACAAAAACAGGATTCAAGAACAGGGATTTAAGAACGCCTCAGGAGGCGGCGCTCTTAAATGTCAGGCGGTGGCATTTTTGTAATAAAAGTGTCACAAAGACGTTCTTGTATGTTAGATATCCAGAACGTCATTAAAAACGACGTTCTCGTATGTTAAATATCGAGAACGTCTTTAAAAATGACATTCTCGTATGTTAACTATCGAAAACGTCTTTAAAAACGTCATTCTGGAAAGTATTATTCAGAACGCCTTGAAAAGGCGTTCTCGTATGTCATATTATGGAACATTTTCTTTTCCAAGTGAAATCCCCTAGTATATGAAAGAGTGAAAAAGTGCTTTCGTTGTTGTGGAATAAGAAGTTTATGTATTAAAATATGACCACAAAATTAGTTTTTTTAATTAAAAAATAAAACAAACAAACCCTTATCCCTTCCTCTCCCCCGATCCATCTCTCCTCTGCCATTCCTTTCCAAAATCATACATTTCCGCACGAAGCAGACGGCGAGAAAACCCAACAGAGGCAAGGCTCCAAGATGGACAACGAGTACACCGTCCGGCGGTGCAAGGAGCGCCGCCGCCTGATAAAGGAATCTGTCTACGCCCGCCACCACCTCGCCGCCGCCCACTCCGACTACTGCCGCTCCCTCCACATCACCGGCTCCGCCCTCGTCACCTTCGCCTCCGGCGAGCCCCTCGCCGTCTCCCACCACGCTCCCGCGTCCTCCTCCGCACCCCCTCCTTCTCCGACGCCGCTAAACCCCCATCCTACACCCCCCCGCCGCCGCACCACCCCTCCCCCTTCCCCTCGCCGTCGCTCTACCACCACCCTCCCCGCCCCCCATCTCCACCACCTCCTCACACCACCACCACCAACCACCCCAACTCCCGCCTCCGATCCGCCGGAAAAAGCCCATAAAGCTCCCCCACATCCTCTCCGACTCCAACTTCACCTCCTCCCCACCGCCGAACCCCCACGATTTCACCTACAACGCCAGAGCAAACTCAACCTACTCGAGCACCCCTTCCCAAGCTTCCTCTGTCTGGAATGGGGACAATTTCTACCCTCCACCTTCTCCCCCAAACTCCGAGCATTTCCAAAACCTCCACAGCAAGAAAAAAACCCCAAAATCCAAAACTGATGACGTCATCAATTCCGACGATGACGACGACGATTACACCGACCGCGATTCCAATCCCCGGGACCCCACGGACCAATATCATAACCCCTTCAGCTCTGATCACGGAGACGACCTCGCGTCCAATTACTCGTCGTACTTGCGCTATTCGGATCAAAATTTTGCCAGGAAGGGCCCGATCGTCAAGAAGGCGCTGGGCCCGAAATGATGGGAGAGAGAAGAGGATGAAACTTAGAGGGAGGAGGTTCATTGCAGTGAATGGGGAGACCATGATCATTACAGCAGCACGAGCAGCTCGTCCGACGAGGGCAAAGAAACGGAGGACTCGAAGTTGAGATCCAAGTTTGGGCCGAGGTCGAATTTCGGGCCGGTGAATAATGTGGCTAATAATAATAATGTTAAGCCTTTGAATATAGGGAGTGTGAATGTGGGTTCGAATTTTTCGAGTATATCGGAGAAATTATCTTCGGAGGATGATGGCAAGTCGTCGGTTAGTTGGGGAGATGGGAATAATAATAATAATAATAATAATAATAATAATAAGAGGGGCAATTCGGACTGTCGGATTGTGGTGAGGCACAAGGATTTGGCGGAGATTGTGGCGGCGATTAGGGAGTATTTCGATAAGGCTGCTTCGGCTGGAGAGCAAGTTTCAGAGATGCTTGAGACGGGTCGGGCTCAGCTCGATTGAAGCTTCAAGCAATTGAGGAGTAAGTTTTGGATGTCGAATTTGTTAAATCAAGAATGGTTATTATTATTATTATTTAAATCTTGGTGATTGGAGTGTTAATTCACTTGAGTTTTATCATAGTACTTGTTTTTTGGTGTTACAGAGACAGTGTATCATTCTAGTGGGATGTTGAGTAACTTGAGTTCCAGTTAGACTTCGAAGCCGCCTCTGGCGGTCAAGTACCGGTTCGAGCCCGATTCAATCGAGCAATCGGGCAGGCAGAAGAGCCTTTGTTCGAATTTGTAATGGCTCTTGGCGTGGGAGAAGAAACTATATCAAGAAGTGAAGGTAGTGTGATCTAAGTCTCCTATTTATTTTTTTAGTCAACTTGCTTCTTTGTTGAGTTTGGTTTAATCAAAAGAAAAAAAAAAGAAAAAAAAAGACTCAATTTCAAAATTACAACCCCCCGGGTTTGATTCAGTGTTAAAATTAAGGGGCTAGCTGCAATATTTTTATAAATATGAAGTCTTTTTTGGGAAAATGTTATTTGTTTATGAAGGGGGTAAATGTAAGACAAGATAAAATCCCAAGAGCATTTCTTGTAATTTTGAAAGTTAGTCGGGTTTTTCTCGTACTTACGTCAAAATTCAAGGCACCTTTTGTAATTAGCCCTTTTTTATTATTTTTCTCTAAGTTCCATATATTGTTCTTCTCTTACATGTATGATCTTGGTTGAGTTTGGCTTACTCACACACACACAAGAGAAAAACAAAACAAAAAAAAAGCTCAATTTCAAAATTACAAATATTCCCTTGTGGTTTGATTCAGTGTTCAAATTAAGGGGCTAATTGTAATATTTTTATAATGTGAAAATTTTTTTTAATGTTCTTTGATTATGAAGGGGTTAAATGTTAGACAAAATCAAAATCCGTAGGTATTTCTTGTAATTTTGATTTGCCTTTTTTTCTTTGTAATTAGGCAAACCTCAAGGGCACCTTTTGTAATTAACCATTTTATTATTTTTCTCTAAAAGTCATATAGTGTTCTCTTATGTGTATTATATTGGCGTTGCATAGACGCTATAGTTGACAAAAACACCCCTGAATTTTGATTTTGTGTTAAATTAAGGTGTATTTTTTGGGGTAAATGTATGATTATATAAAATCTCTGGTGTACTTTTTGTAAATTTGAAAGTTAGCTATTTTTTTTTCTTTTTTTTAAATAGGTCAAACCTCAGTGGTGAGTTTTGTAATTAACTCTTGGATTTATTGGGTTCTTAATAAAATCATATCCACCATTTTGACATATTTTAACTAGGCATATATTGTGTGAGAAGAAAGGAAAGATCAATGAAGCCTATAAGAAGCTTCAGGATGGGTGGCTAAGTAACGGGGACAAGGTTCCATCAGCTGAGTTTGCTAAGGTATTTTGAACTCCTGATGTTATGTCGTCTTTGATTTCTATTGATATTAAGGATTTGCATTTGCTATTATTTAAGGTGCAAAATGCACTTATGATCATCCAGTAGGAACATATAATTTTCTATGCACTTAGAATATTTCATATTAATATTTGGGGAAATTACAAAAACAA
Organism: Phtheirospermum japonicum; assembly: GCA_014905375.1. NCBI lineage: Eukaryota > Viridiplantae > Streptophyta > Magnoliopsida > Lamiales > Orobanchaceae > Phtheirospermum > Phtheirospermum japonicum. The sequence goes on along the minus strand of BMAC01000296.1, from coordinate 378,419 downwards.
CCTGAGGTTTAAGGTTAAAAAAAAAATCAAGGTTTTCTGTACTTTTAAAAAACCCAAGGTTTTCTCAGGGGGAGTTCTTGAAATTATCCCTTAATTGTGTACCAGTTAGATGCATTGTATATGGTTGACAATACATAGCAGCCTAACCCATAATGTAATTTTCTTAAATTATATCGTATTCAGATAGTTGCAGAATATTCAGAATGTCCGTCGGGGAAGAAAGGTGGGGACCTAAGATGGTTTCCACGTGGCAAGATGGCGGGCCCATTTTAGGAGTTTGCCTTTAACACACCCGTCGGAGTCACAAGTGCACCCTTTAAGTCTACGTGAGTTATTTTTGGAAATAATATTGAAAAAAAAGGTTTGTTTCTTGCTTTTTCTCATTTTATATTGTCAAACAGTGAAAATAAAGTTTTTGCAAATGAAACCAAATGGGCTTTATTTTTATTGAGTTCAGTGGCCACTCACAAGCTTTAGTTTTTAATATTAACTAATAACCAACTATTGCATACTTCGATCATGCTCATACAATTAATTTCTGCATTAGTGACTTCCTTATAATTGTGTTATTCAAATCTCGCTCATTACTGTTCTTATTGTTTTGTAGGCTATTTGGAGTTCAAATATCAGCTGGTGAATTTATTTTGTCCCTCTTACTTTGGTATGATCATAGTCTTTATATACTATAAATATCGGATTCTTGTGTAAGTTCATGGCTTGTATTTTGTCTATAAATATCGGATTCATGTGCAAGTTCATGGCTTGTATTTTGTGTAGCAGAATTTGAAATATGTTAAATAAAATACTTGGTAGATGAAGTTCAAAATTTAAGGTTAGTAAAATGTGAGTTAAGCATGATCTGTGGCTCGGTTTGTATTGTGTGAGGATTGTTGGGAAATGGGCTTTGATATATAGTTTGCACTTTGTAGCAAGTTAATAAAGATAAGTTAGGCCTCTCAATGTTTCATGGGTTTTGTTTGACCATGCACAACTCACTATGAATGCATCAACATTATTGCGAATTGAGTGCCAAAAAAAGAAAAAAAAGAAAAAGAAAATTAGAGGGGAAAAAAAGTCTTTTGGCGCATCTTGTATTTTATTTGAATTCTGTGAAATGATGTAAAAAGTAGAGCTTTAGATGTTTTTAGGCTTGCACAAGTTTTTGTTGTTCAATCTTAAGGTCATTGAAAATGTTTTTCAAATAATTATCTTATTTTGATCTGTTAATGTCCCAGAAGAAGGAGGAAATACAGATGATCTTGACCGCATTTTTCGTGATGCTATCAAGACTTTTAAAAAGATAACCACCACGTTTCTGGTGATTGAGTTGCTTTTGTTAATACTTTCATCTATGCGTGAAGAGAAACAGGTAGACAGCATGCTTATTTACTAGTTTAAGAGCTGGATTTGATGATTCAGGCCAACTAAAAAAAACACTGGACTCAATTAAAGTAATCATATTGATTGTCAATTGTCAAATATCGCCTTGCTGAATTAAGTGTACTAAAATCAATTGCATTTTACAAGTGAGAAATTGATTCATTTCTTAAAAGTGAAATCAAGAGAAGTAGTGATTTTACAGTTTTCATTGTTGTAAGAATATACTGGTTTTCTTTAMCTTTKTGRAATTATTAATAGTTTTTCAAATGCTTTTATGTTATCATCTGAATTTGTGGTTTATCGTGTTGTGATGATATGGGTAATAACGCCTGGATAAACTCTATTTGTGTTGTGGACCTTTTTATCCATTAGCTTTATATAGTTTAAAGAAATTAGAGAATACATCTATTTACTAATGTTGATTCATCTAGTGAGATATTAAAATATAAATAGCTTTAAGAAGGAAAATTCTAAGGAAAGGCGCCTCTGTGTAACCTAAGGAAATTTGTGAAATCACGTGCAATGTTAATGTTGATTAATGGAAATTTGATGATATAATCTTCTGCTATTTTTAGTTTGTTGCAATAAGCTTTTGCCATTGTCTTTACTTAATTGATTTGACATTTGTTGTGTAATTTATCTTGCAGATTAGTTTTCAAGAGTTCAAAAACAAGCTTCTTGAACCAGGTTTAGTAGACCGTGTAGTTGTTTCTAACAAATCTGTTGCTAGAGTTTATGTAAGAAGCTCGCCGCAGAATCAAAGTAGATATGCTACAATCGAAGGATCTGATTTTGAAACACCAGTTAGCGTAACCAATGAAGGAGGAAAAAGTATTCAGACTCGGTGTAAATATTATTTTAATATTGGAAGTATTGACTTATTCGAAGAGAAGTTGGATGAAGCCCAAGAAGCATTGGGGATAGATCCACACGATTATATCCCTGTTACTTATGTTTCTGAACTGTCAGTTGATTCTCATTGCTGTTACCCTTTTTTATTGGGAGCCCTTTTCTATTCGGGCCGGATAATGCAAGGTGGACTTGGTGTTGGAGGTACTGGCGGAAAGGATGCAAGAAGCATATTTAACATTGGAAAAGCCCACATTACAAAATTGGATAAGAATGCGAAAAACAAGGTTTGCCCTTTATAGAATTCCAACTCGAACTGATGCCAACTTGTTCTGGAAATATCTTACCCATTTTCCATGTCTATAATACTGGGACCTGTCAAACCACCTAATCGTTAGGCAGGTCTTCTTGAAGTAAGAGGCCATTAAACTAATAACCCTCATAAAAATTAAACTAAGTAAAAAACTTTTAAAAAAAAAGCCCTAAAGCGCACTAATAAGACAAGCTGGAAAACTAAGATTTGGGCCCTGGTTTGACCCAAATTTCCTTTCTTTATCTGTTTTATTCTCAGGTTAATTTCAAAGATGTTGCTGGCTGTGACGAAGCGAAGCAGGAGATTATGGAGTTTGTTCGCTTCTTAAAGAACCCTAAGAAGTACGAGGAGCTGGGAGCCAAAATCCCTAAAGGAGCTCTTTTGGTCGGACCTCCCGGGACCGGCAAAATGCTCCTAGTGAAAGCAACTGCTGGTGAATCTGGTGTGCCCTTCCTGTTAATATTCGGATCCGATTTCATGGAGATGTTTGTTGGTGTTGGGCTTTCAAGGGTAAGAAACTTATTCCAAGAGGCTAGGCAATCTGCACCTAATATTATATTCATCGACGAGATTGATGCTATTGGTGGAGCAAGGGGACGAGGGGGATTTTCTGGTTCCAATGATGAGCGTGAAAGAACTCTTAATCAGTTGCTTGTGGAGATGGATGGGTTTGGAACTATTGCTGGCACTAATAGACCTGATATTCTGGACAAAGCTTTGTTGAGGCCCGGTCGATTTGACCGTCAGATCAGCATAGACAAACCTGATATCAAAGGCCGCGATCAGATATTTCAAGTGTATCTGAAAAAGATCAAGCTTGATCATGAGCCGGCGTATTACTATCAAAGACTAGCGGCACTCACTCCTAGATTTGCTGGTGCGGATATTGCGAATGTTTGCAATGAAGCTTCTCTTATTGCTGCCCGGCGTGAGCAAACACTGGTGAATATGGAACATTTTGATGCAGCTATATACAGGATAATTGGTGGTCTTGAGAAGGAAAATAAGGTGAGTCAGTTCACTTAATAATGGCACGTGTTTTAGTTATTATTGCTACTAGCTTTTGATTAAATACTATAAACCTTAGTTTTGGATACTTGTGTTGTTTGTATTGACATCTTATGGTGATTGTGTATTATTGATTAATGACATGTGTTGTTTGATCTTGGGATTATATAAATGACATGTGTTTTGTGATTTAAATAGGTAATAAAATTGTAATATATATTAGCAGGCCTAGAAAAATGAGTCCCGGATGAAACTTGATGTATTTGGCACCTGCTTTCATTTTTTTTTACTACTTTCCAGAACGGCTATTCAAAAACCCGTTCTAGAAAGTACATTTTCCAGAACGCCTGTTTTTTAGAGGCGTTCTGGAAAGTATACTTTCGAGAACGCCTGTTTTTCAAGGCGTTCTGGAAAATATACTTTCGAGAACGCCTGTTATTCAAGACATTCTGAAAAGTATACTTTCTATTTTTAGAGGCGTTCTCGAAAGTATTCTTTCGAGAACGACTATATTCTGAGGCGTTCTAAAAAGTATACTTTCGAGAACGCCTTAAAAAGGGACGTTCTGGAAAGTATATTTTCCAGAATGTCTTAAAAAAGGACGTTCTAGAAAGTTATTTTTCAGAACGGGCAAAACCTGTAAAACCGACTTTCTAGAACGGCTGAAATTTTTTTAAGAACATCTCTGAAAACCGTTCTTAAAAATCTGACAATCAAGAACGCCCCTACTGAGGCGTTCTTGAAAGTCTGAAAACCGTTCTTGAAAGCCTCAGCAGGGCGTTCTTGATTTGTAGAAACAGACGTTCTTAAAAGCTATTTCTGCACTAGTGTAGGTCTTTTGGAGATCGCTCTCAGTGGACCGAGTCAGCAGTTCCTCAGATAGCTTGGAGACTAGGGGGCTCAGCTGTATCATGAAGTAATATAAGGGTTTGTAGGTATTATCTTGGTAAGGAGAAGGTTTCTAAGTAATAAATTACCTGTTTGATTATTCGTTCATCGAGAAAGGCCTGGATCTCCTTGGCATTGTCGCACTGGGCCGGTTCTTTTCCTAGGTCGGGAGAGCTGGAGGAAGCGGCAGCGTGAGTTTTGCGGATACGATGGCATTTTGGAACGGGAGAGCTCGGGCTTTTGGCAGCTGGCTTGATGGATCATTTTCCCTTCGAGGATCGCTGGTCTAGTTGTACCTCTTCCAGGTCGTCCTCTACTTCCTGGTCAGCCTTTGTCCCTAAGGCTTGATTTAGTACCTCATCCAGTTGATGATGGGAAGAGGTGCTGAGGTGACGGAGGACTGCGGATTGGTCCGCTCTATGACTTCTTCAGAGCTCGATGAGACACACTTATTGATGAATTCAACTGCAATAACAAAGTGGTGCGTTCTTATTAAATTATAACAATTGATGATGGTATAAAGTTGTGTAACATAGAAGACCTACCGAACTCTGATTGGGTCATCGCAAGATCTGGGTCGACCGGACGAGAGTCGATGCCCACAAATTTGGAAATTTTGGACCGGCTGGTGAGTAGCACCACGTCAAATGGGCGCTTACTCCATTCTGCGAGCTGGTCAGAATATTTTTTATACAAGATGGGAAAATGTTTGGGACTGGGAGGATTGGTTTGTTTAGGGGTATGGTATTGTAGCTCGGTTGGAAAAGGCCAGCTCTCAGTGTTGTGAATGAAGAAGAAATTTCTCCTCCAATCAGGAACCTTATTTGAGGGATTCACTAAGAATCGGGCTTTGCCGGTGCGAGCAGAGAGATAAAAAGAACGTCTTTGGTATTTTATTTGGAAGCAAAAATGGAAGGATCCTGGTTCGTGCTCCGTATCATAGTATTTACTTAATATAATATACCCAGCCAAGAACTTCATGGAATTAGGGGTCAATTGTAAAATGGGGGCTTTGTATAAGTGGGCTATCTCGATATAAAATTGGTGAGGTGGGAATCTAAATCTCGACCTAAGTAGCTCATCGAAGAGTGTAATATGGTCTGGGGAAGGTTTCATGGGGTCTAAGTGGAGAATGTCGGGCAAAACCATTTTGGCAGTTCAGGGAGGTTAAGGGTTTGTTGGAATTCTTCGAGTTTTTTTGAGTCGGGGAGCAACCAGTAGTTATCTTTAATTGTCTTGGTTGTTAGGGGTGAGGGAAGTAGGTCGGGAGCATCTACGGAAGGCGCTAAAGTTACGGGGTTTTCTAAAAAGT
>BMAC01000296.1:265941-335137 GCA_014905375.1 Phtheirospermum japonicum | reverse complement strand
ATTTTCAAGCACGAGCATCTACATTCAATTTTCCACGAAACGCATTTAAAGGTGGGTGATTCTAAACTCTTTTCAAAACTATGTTTGTCTATGTTAAATGCAATTATATGAATTGTCTATGTCTCAATGCAACATTCCATAGTAGCTTTCGAGCTAAAACCATGACAGTGTGTTGTAGCCATTCATTTATGATTTATATGATTTCTTCTTAACATTGCCGAACGTGTTCTATGTTTGACTATGTTATGTGCAATTGTATGAATTATCTATGTCTCAATGCAACATTCCATAGTAGCTTTCGAGCTAAAACAACAGTAGCTTTCGGGCTAAAACAACAGTAGCTTTCGAGCTAAATCTATGAATCAACCCGACTAAAACAACCCTATTGGCTTTGTTTTCCCTGACCGGGCGTTCGAATCAAGGTTACGAATTATTTATCTTTTCAAATATTCCAAATTAATTTTAAAATCCAAATTCTAAGTTAAGCTATTATATTCAATGTAGGAAACGAGGGTTCTCGAAACTAGGATTTTCAAGCACGAGCATCTACATTCAATTTTCCACGAAACGCATTTAAAGGTGGGTGATTCTAAACTCTTTTCAAAACTATGTTTGTCTATGTTAAATGCAATTATATGAATTGTCTATGTCTCAATGCAACATTCCATAGTAGCTTTCGAGCTAAAACCATGACAGTGTGTTGTAGCCATTCATTTATGATTTATATGATTTCTTCTTAACATTGCCGAACGTGTTCTATGTTTGACTATGTTATGTGCAATTGTATGAATTATCTATGTCTCAATGCAACATTCCATAGTAGCTTTCGAGCTAAAACAACAGTAGCTTTCGGGCTAAAACAACAGTAGCTTTCGAGCTAAATCTATGAATCTATGAACGACTGACAGTGTGTTGTAGCTATTCATTTATGGTTTGTATGATTTGTGTTTAATGTTGACAAACAAATCCCCACTGAGCGAGTTGAAAGCTCACACCCATTATTATCAAACTTTTCAGGTTAAGGAGTTGGATGTGGTACGAGGCGGTGGATGCGAAGATGCTATTGTCGATGCTATTTCATTTTCATTTCTATAAATTGGTATCTTAATTTTATGTCAAATTACAAAATAAAGTTTGAGACTTGTGTTTCTATTTAAAATGCTTTGAATAGTCGAGTACTACTATTTTGATTCATTAAGTGAATCTCCTATTTTTAAATGAATGTTAAGTTTTATTCACGCTTCCGCTCAAATTTATTGTGATTGTGATTTACTGAAAACTCGCGCCCTTTATTTTGGAAGTTTTATTTATAAATAATCAAAATTTATACTTTCCGAAAATGGGGCGTGACAGAAGTGGTATCAGAGCCATTCACGGTTCTGTAGACTCGCTAAATATTTTCGTTTGTCGATTTCAAAAGAAAGACAAAGAAAAAAAAAAAAAAAAAAAAAAGATTCATGAACTAGTCAAAAGTTGTAAGGTCCTTGAAATTGGAGGGGTAAAATTGAAGTTTTGGGTAAATTGGAGGCTCAATCGAATAAATGGAAGACTTTGGGGTCAATTGGATAAACATGGGGCTGAAATTGGAGCTTGGATAAGTTTGGTGACTCAATTGAACCTTGTTATAACCCTAGTTTCGAGAACCCTCGTTTCCTACATTGAATGTAATAGCTTAACTTAGAACTTGGATTTAAAAATTAATTTGGAATATTTGAAAAGATAAAGAATTCGTAACCTTGATTCGAACGCCCGATCATGGAATTTAAATAAAATGGTAGACATGGATGTTTTTGTAAGGTCCTTGAAATTGGAGGGGTAAAATTGAAGTTTTGGTTAAATTGGAGGCTCAATTGAATAAATTTGGAAACTTTGGGGTCAATTGGATAAACATGGGGCTGAAATTGGAGCTTGGATAAGTTTGGTGACTCAATTGAACCTTGTTATAACTTCTGGGATTAAATTGAAAAAGGGCTAAAGGTCTGGGGGTCCAATTGCAAAAATCTTGGAAACTTTGGATAAAAGGGATTGAAATCCCTAATCCCTCAAAACCCGTCCGACCCCCTCTCTTCTCCTCTCCTTTCTTTCTTTTTCATTTCCTCCCTCCCCATAACCAGAAATCGGCCGGTCACTCCTGCTCCTTGACGGCGGCGAACGGCGAATGGAAACAGAGACAACCCGCGATGGCGACTTGAGCGGCGACGGTTGGGAGAGTAGCAGCCGGTGAAGGCGGCGCAGCACCGGCGGAGGCGGGTGAGGCAACTCGGCTTCAATCGGCAGGCAAAAATGGCGGCGGCTTCGGGTGATAGCGCCTCGCTTAATCGGCGACACGGGGGTGGCCTCCGGCGAATGGCGAACGGCGAACGGCATCCAGGCGCCTCTCCCTCTCTCCCTCTCCGGCTATGCGGCCGGGATGCTGACAGTTGGCGGCGGACGACGGGGTGACTCGGTTGCGTGGGCCCTTGGTCGCAATTCGGCCGGTTCGATTGTGGGGCTGTGGGGTTTCCGGTCGGTGTTGCCGTGGTGGTTTGCAGGTGGTGGTGAGTTCGGACGTCGGCGGCTTGGCTGCGCGAGTCGAGGGGTGGCGGTGATGTTGGTTTGGCGCTGGGGTTCGACGTGGTGGATGACTCTGGCCGTGGGCGTCATAGTGTGTTGAGGCAACTCGACTGGTGTTATCGTGGGTTTCGCTCGGTGGTTTTGGTGGTCCGATGGTGACGGTGGTTTGTTCATGGTTGTCGGCAGGTGGCTGCGGTTGTGGCTTCGGGTTTGGGCGTTGGGTGTGTTTCGGATGTTCGGGTGTATTGGTGTACGGATTTTGATCGGCTGCGACTGTGGTTTTTCTGTGATGTTGGCAGGGTGCTGGCTGGGATTTCGTGGGCAGGGATGGCTTTCGATTCTGGCGAGGAACCTCCGGCAGCGTGGTGGTTTGACGGGCAGAGTGGTGTCGATGGTCGTCGTACGGCAGTGGTTCTCGTGGGTGGTTTGTCGGGATGTGCTCGGGTTGTTGTCGAGGTTGACGATTTGGTGATTTGGCAGGGGGTTGGCGACGATTGGTGATGTTGGTTGGGTCAATTGGTTTGAATTTGTGGCAGGGACGATTAGGAATCGGCTAGGAAGAAAATTGAACAAATCTTTACAGAATAGTTGGATCTTTACCTTGCGGCCGATTTGCAGAAAACTTGTGAAGGTTGATGGCGTTTGGATTTCTCTTTATAAACAAGCTTAGGATTTAATTTTAGAAAGTTAGGGCTTAAGGTTTAGTGGACTTAGGCTAACCATTGGGCTCGTTTTTAAAATCCGTAAAGAGTCGACCCAAAATACGATCTTAGATTTTTAAATCGAATAACCATGAATGACTTAATAATATTTTACATAAATAAGATAATTATAATATCAATAATTTATAACAAATTTTAGTAATCGAAAATATTTCATAGACGACCTAATAGTAATTCAAATAAATAATTAAATTACTAAATAATTTATAATAATTTCTTAGAAATTGATAATACAATTTTATTTGAAATTGAACTATAAATTCACTTAATTAGAGTTCTTAGGTTATTTAAAACTAAAATCTATTAATTTGATTATAATAAGATTTTAAAATAATTTTAGATAATTTATATAGAATACAACTATAATATAATAGTCTTTAAAATTTAGGTATATAATAGAATTTACAATCGTTTTATAAATCTTATTAAATAGAATTTCTTAAATCAATTAAAATTAGAAGTAGAAAATATTCAATTGAATTTGAATAGTAGGCTTAGTGTATATGAAACAATAGAATATGATAAAAAAATATATATAATTTATTTGGAAACCGAATTGTTAAATTCGATTAAATAGAATTCTATGGGTTTTGAATTTGGGCTTTGTTAAAAATAAAAGTAATAATGTTTAAATTTGGTTTTGGTAAAAATAAAATAAAATGAAAATAATGTAATTGGATTTGAATAAAAGGCTTATTGGACTTGAAACAATAGAATTTAAATAAAAAAAAATATTGGGCTTAAAATTATAATGAAATAAAAACTTGGGCGTTACAGGGGGAGAGAAGTCCCTAATCTCGTTTGCTGTAAGAATAAATTAGCCAAAATCTGACAAGGTAATTTAAGATTTTTTAAATTTTAATTGTATTGTGAAACATATTCTTGTTATAAATAATCTAATATGATTAGCATCATTTATAAGCATTGCCATACTTTAATTATGTTTGATAGCTACTATATGTTAATTTCTTGGAAATATGCTTTATATAGATAATATTATTTGTAATTAAAAATGTGTTCACTAATTTTCTATTACAATTTAAGTACACTGATGGAGTCTGGAGCTCAAAGAAGAAAACATAAATGAAAGGAAAATGCATTAATTGAGAAAAGAATGCCTGGAAGGTCTGAGATCTCCTCGAGTTACACAACCACTTCAAAAGAAAACTCTCCAGCAACCCGGTCTGTCCACAAATGATCTTTGTGTTTTTGGAGCATATCTGGCATTCTGTCACCACCTTGGTATATTGTATGATGTAACTCAAGAGTGTCTCGCTAGCCTACACGAAGATTCTAGAAATATTTTTTAAGGAGGAATGCTTGCTTTGGATGACATAAAGTTGGTTCAGAAGGCGATCTTGATCTGTGGCCATTAGTGGATCAAATCCTGTGGCAACATCCTATACCAGCGCAGCGGGTGCTCATCTAATGCTAGGGAAAACATCCGACATCTACATGAGTCACACGTGTTAGGTAGGTTCATAAGGTTCTGAGAGTGGCTTAGGTGTAGATATGGATCAAGGTCTCTAGTGTAGAGGGAAACTGAGGAGTCATAAGATTCTCCGACAAAACTTATGATCTGATTTTGAATTATAGTGGGGATTCGAGTTCGTCTAATGAGAGCTCTTCAGGGTTCAACTGGTATACTTGTCTTTATTCCAGCTCTGCAATCTTTTATTAGAGGTATTCTAGATTAGTAAGGTTATTCATTGATGGTTGGCTTGGCTCACGCTAGACGCACAACCTCTGATCTTCCATCCCAGCTTGAATTTTGCTCATCCTCTGTTATGAGCTGATCGTGCTGGTTTTGGCCTTTGTCTCTTGCTAACCTCTTTTTCTATCCTGTTGAAGATGTTCTTCTTGAAGAAAGTCAACCTTTGGTAAACGTGCGTCCTTTTGGCTCTCCTTTATAGGTCAGCTCGACATCATCACAAACTTTTCATTCCTCACTCTTACGTGTCTTTCTTCATTGGGTTAGACTCAAACAGGGCTTTCGACAACTCAACGTGCACTAGTCATTTTGGAATAGTCTCTAGCGAGAAGATCACTTGAGTCGCCTTCTTGATTTAGTACTCCATCTCTCTTGCGAACGTGAGATGTTTGATAAGGGATGTCAGGGTGTCTTGGTCCAAGCCCGACTGGATAATCTTTCTTGGTCATTCCTATTCTGGTTCTTGTTTATAGGGGTTCAAAATCACTAGTTGGATAATGAAATCGCGGTTTTGACAGGAAAATATAGGAATTCGTAAAAACAAAGAATAAAATGTATAAAAAGGCAAACTAGATGTATCTCATCAGGTCTCTATTTGTGGCTATTGTTTAAGATCCTTCCTTTGGCACCATTTGTTGATGACAAAAATTTAGACAACAATCAAACCCAATAAAGAACACACATGTAATAAAAATGAACAAAAAAGTATGTAAAATCCAAAAGCCAAATGGAGAAAACGAGAGATATTATTATTAATATACTGAAGTACAGGTCAACCTACTTAAGAGCTTGACCCTTGTTATAGATTACTCATCACTCTCTAATCCTCTCTCTTTTACTTAGTGTTACTCACGTAAATGCTCTTCCAAAAGCAGTGTAAAAGTTACATCTCCAAAAATTACCCTCTATCACATATCTTTCGAGGCCCTATTTATATTGGCTTAGACAGGGTGGAAGCTTAACTTACACCACGACATGTGTCATCCTATGATTAATCACAACCTCACTTTGAGGTTAAATCGTTAGCCCTAATAACCTTTACTTTAGTAGTAAGCTTTCACTTTTTAACTGCCAACTGGCTAACATCGTTGCTCTTGTAATCAGGACGTTATCCTTGTACTATGCCTGGGACCATAACTTTCCTGGCTTCCTAAGGTTTCCTTTATTTTAGTGTTGTAGGTCAACCCATATTGAAGAGCTCGCTCTGGTCGACTGAGGTGACCAGAGCTTGCTCATCACTTTGTTTATAGTTTGTCTTTTTAGGGTTTTGTTTGAGTCTATTTAATGAGAAGAAATATATACATGTCCTACCACCTTAGTGAGGTTGGTCCTACTAGGTCGTCCATATCGGATGACCACCAACACTTAAACAACCCAAGTATGTGCAGACCATTCCTTCTCTACCTATTTCTTCTCAAATTGCCAAAAGAAAGAGACATCCGACAAGAATGCCATTGAAGCACTAGGATGATATTTTTGTTAGGTTATCAGTAATTTTCTATAATATTTTCTTTAATTTCTGGTGTATTTGATATAAATTGATTTGTAATGGATAATAGAATTTGGGATTAGAACTTGGGGAAGAAGATAGAGAATAGAGGAGAGAGAAATTAAGTGAGGCAAGAAAAATGTAATACTGATTGCTTAATTCCCAGTACAATTGCCGATACATTTAATACATGTGGTTGGACCACTTAATTGAAATTACCTAATCGTCCCTTATATAAATAATTATTACTGGGCTCTATCTTAACAAAGAGAATTAATTCATGGGCTTGGATGAATTCCCAATTTACGGCCAATAACATTCCTGGCCCATTCCCATATAATTAAACCTCCTCCAGCCCAACCCTTGATCCATACCCGTCTTCAGAATCGGACTCACCCCCCTTACCCGCTTCGTTCCCCTTTTGATTTTGGTCCTTCGAATTAAGTTCAAAGATTGCATTTTTACCTTTTTCTTCTTCTCCATTCGAATTAGGGTTTTCAACCATCCCGTCCCCCTTCTTTTCTACCATCTGAGGTATGGTCATGACAATACTCCCCTGATCTATAGATCCTTGACCCCAAGGATCAAACCCTGAAAACTTCTTCTTCATGAATTTCAAGTCCTTCCAAGTTGCATCTTGCGGAGTCGAATTTACCCATTGGACCAAAACCTATTCAATTTCTTCCCCCTTCCTATTGATGGTGCGCGTGCTGAGGATAGCGATGGGTTCTATGGAGAAGTCGCCATCAGTTGTAGTTTCAGGCAGCTCTGTAGAGGTGGCGACATCTGGTCTTACTTTCGGCTTCAGCAAGGAGACATGGAACACAGGGTGTATGCGCGAGCCCTCTGGTAAGTCCAACTAGTAAGCTACACTCCCGACCTTCTCTGTAATGGTATAGGCCCATAGTACCTTGCTGCTAATTTGAGGTTTCTCCTTAATGCAACTGAGTTCTATCTATAGGATTGCAATTTCAAAAATACCTTATCCCCAACTTCAAAACTGCGTTCTTGCATGTGTTTATTAGCATACAATTGCATTCTCTGTTGTGCATGTAGAAAATTTCCTTGATTATGTGCCTAGCTGTCTCTCTCTGTTGCATTAGCTGCTTAGCATCATCGTTCATATGCCCTGCATACTGGTTAATTGATCCAATTGGGGGAATGTACCCATACAGTGCCTCAAAAGGGGTAGTTTTCAACCCTGTGTGATAGTTTGTATTGTACCAAAATTCAGCCAAACCTAGCCATTTAACCCACCTTCTAGGGTTGTGATGAACCATACACCTTAGGTAGTTCTCTAGGCACTGATTAACCCTCTCAGTCTGTCCATCTGTTTAGGGGTGGTATGCAGTTGACATGTTTAGCTGTACCCCCATCAATTTAAAAAGCTCCTTCCAAAAAGAACTTGTGATGATTTTGTCTCTGTCTGAAATTATGTGTGGGTAGACCATGTAGATTATAAATTGTGTCCAGAAATAAGTTTGCCATGGTGAGGGCTGTGAAGGGGTGTGACAGGGCAGAAAAATGGGCATACTTAGTTAACCTATCCACCACCACCAAGATGACATCCTTCCCTTGTGACTTAGGCAATCCTTCAATAATATCCATGGAAATGTGGCTCCAAGCCTGTTCTGGAATGGGGAGGGGTTGTAGTAATCCAGGATACCCCCCATGATCTGTCTTACACCTCTGACACTCCTCACATTCCTTCACCCACCTTGTAGTATCACTCTTCATGAGTGGCCAATAAAAGACTCTTTTTGTCCTCATATAAGTACCTAGCATCCCTGAGTGTCCCCCATAAGTGGAGTTGTGCATAACTGTTAGGATCTTCTCCCCCAACTTTTGATCAGCCCCCACACACAGCCTGCCCTTGTACCTGATCATATCTCCCCACATGGTAAAGTCTGGTAGTGTAGTATGATCTAAGGTTTTAGCCTCTTTAATCTTCTGAAAGAATTCATCTCCCCTGTAACTGTGGGCTACCTCCTTCATCCATTCTGGGACAATTGTGGTAATGTTAGCACATGTTGTCTCATCTGGCTCCCTCCTAGATAAAGCATCAGCTGCTTTGTTCTCCAACCCCTTTTTGTACTGTATTTCATAGTTTAGTCCCAATAATTTGGTCATCCATTTTTTCTGAGTAGGGGTCATCACCTTCTGGTCTAGCAAGTACTTGAGTGCTTGTTGATCTGTCCTTATTACAAATTTCCCTCCATGTAGATAGTGTCTCCATCTATTCACAACCATGAGAAATGCCAGAAACTCCCTCTCATATACAGATAGTGCTTGATTCTTTGGGCATAGCTTCCTACTCATGAAGGCTAGAGGTTTCCCTTCTTGTATCAAAACAACACCTATTCCCATTCCACTAGCATCAGTCTCTAGTACAAACTCCTTGGAAAATTCAGGTAGAGTTAGGACAGGAGCAGTTGTCATAGCCTCCTTTAACCTGGCAAAAGCTGTTTGGGCATCTTCATTCCATTTAAATTGATCTTTTTTTAAGAGGTCAGTCAGAGGTCTAATAAGGATTCCATATCCTTGTACAAACTTCCAATAGTACCCTGTTAACCCAAAGAACCCCCTAAGCTGCTTTAGTGTCTTGGGAACAGGCCAGTCAACCATGCATTGTGTTTTCTGAGGATCAGTAGCAACTCCATCTTGAGATATGATGTGCCCTAGGTACTCCACCCTTGTTGTTCCAAAACTGCATTTGCTCTCCTTAGCATAGAGTTTATTCCCCCTTAGTAACTGCAGAACTTCTTCAAGGTGTTCCAAATGCTCCTCCCAACTCTTGCTGTATACCCAGATTGTCATCAAACAAAACTAGTACACTTTTCCTCAGTTGTTCTCTAAAAACCCTATTCATAAGTGATTGGAAGGTGGCAGGGGCATTACATAAACCAAATGGCATGACTAAGAATTCATAGTGGCCATTGTGAGTGCTGAAAGCAGTTAGGAACCTGTGCTCAGGCTTCATCAATATCTGAAAGTAGCCACTCCTTAGGTCAATCTTTGAAAAATACCTTGCTCCATGTAGCTCATCCAACAACTCATCAATCGCTGGTATGGGATAATCATGTTTCACTGTCAACCCATTTAAATACCTGTAGTCAACACACAACCTCCATGTGTTATCTTTCTTCTTTATCAAGATTACTGGAGATGCAAAGGGGCTCTTGCTGTCTTGAATAATGCCTGCCTCCAACATTCCTTTCACTATGTGCTCAATAGCTTCTTTGTGGTCATGTGTTGTGAATCGAACTTTTTTGCTTTAAAAATAATAAAAAGCTCGTCCGCAAGAGAACGGAGCTATTGTAGGTGATAAGTTGACTCGAGTCGAATCACAAGGAAGACTAATCGGAAACTATTCTGATGTTCGATTTTATGTACGAAGAAACGAAAATAGAAACTAAACTAAATTAAACTAAACACACGATCAAATAAAGTTTGAGGTGTTCTAACATCTACGAGCAATAAAATTAAAAGCTTTTAAAACGATTAATAAAAGCGAGGGTTCTAGTGCGTCCGGAATCGCCTCCACGATCGGGGTTGTCAATCCCGATGGTTCTAGACGACCCAAAGCACACTAGAACAATAAATCTAGCTAACAAGCATGACATAATCAAATCATAAATGCAACGCAAGCATAATCATAATCGATAATAAAAGAAATACAAAACTAAATTAACATAATCATTCATCTAATCTTACGAGAACTAACAACTAACTACTAAAGCAATAAAAATAAATTAACAACTAGGAAAAACGATAAAAGGAAAATGACTAAATTAACGAAACTTAAAGTGCATAATAACATCAAAGCAAAGGTCATTGAAGCCAAATACACAAAGCAAATAAAAGGTGCAGAAAAACCTATAATCTATAGAAAGCATCAGCAATCCAACGATCTTCAGCGATGAGAAATGACCATGAACATCGGACGGCATGGAAATGACGAACTACGAATTATTAAATGCTAATCTTGCTTGAATGGAAGGGTGGCATGAACCGAGGGTGCTCTGTATCGTTCTGGACCTTTCCCCCTCGTCCCAGCACCTTGAGAACGAAGAAAATCACCAGCTTTTATAGATTTTCGTAAATAACCGCTCAAACTGCCAGAGCGTCGACGGTACGTCAGTCGACGCGAGCCAGGCTGCACGCGTCGACAGGCAGTGCGTCGACTGATGGGCCTAGGATCGACGCTTCAGAACCTTTGCGTCGATGGTGCGTCAGTCGACGCGAGCCAGGCTGCACGCGTCGACAGGCAGTGCGTCAACTGACGGGCCTAGGATCGACGCTTCAGAACCTTTGCGTTGACGGTGCGTCAGTCAACGCGAGCCAGGCTGCAGCAGCTAGTGTCAGCATGACTCGGACACTGGGTAACCCAGTGTCAGACTGGTACCCAGTGTCAGCCCAGCACATTGCTTATCCAATCTTCGTCTTCTCGAGCTATAACACCAAAATAAAATAAAATTAGATTATTTCATATAAAATAAAGTAAAAACACATTAAACACCAAACGAGATGAAAAACATTAAAGGAAGAAAAACGATAAAAAGATAAACCTAAACACCTAAAAACACACAACATACAATGCAAAAACACATAAAAATCACATACAAATATGTACAAATCAATTCCCCCACACTTAGCTTTTTGCTTGTCCTCAAGCAAAATCTAATCTAGACGTAGACAAGGAAAAAGCTAATTACCCGATGACTTAATTACTAATGCATCCATATGATTCAAGAAGTTAATGCATTAGATCGACTAAAAACTCAACTAAAAGGACGACACGATAACGTTGAGATAAGAGATTTAGACTAGCTTTCGAACACCTAAAAGTAACGAGTTGACCTCCATGTACGTCACCCATCCATGCCTCGGCCAAAGTCTATCCCTGCTCAAATCGTCAAATCGTCACCCGACTAGCCCAGTCATCTATACACCTCTTTAACAAACAATCTAAAAAAAGTAAAAATAAATAAAAATAAAAATAAGAACTCAACTTGTACAGGGTTTTCTCTTCTTGTACTTATTTTTTTTTCTTTTTCTTTTTCTCTTTTTTTTTATTTATCTTTTTCTTTCTTTTTCTTTTCTTTTTTATGAGTACCCATAGAGATAAGGTACAAAACGAACATAATTTACAAAAATCAAAAGCGAGAGTTCATTGACTCCAATCTTACGTTGCTAAGTACAACTGATAACATTCTTCACTATCGCACGTGAAGTTTTAACGTCTCCAAAATAAAAAGAAAAAAAAATACATAAAGTCCTATAGAGGTTAACTGAAAACGGGGCTAGTAGAGAGTATTCGACTCTTAAGAACGAAACATGAATAGAACAGGGGCCAAGACACTTCATAGACTATTTACACTTCATTCCCCACAATTACACTATTGTTCGAACAAAAATCTAAATGTCCTAACCAAAGCATCTAACCACGTCACTTCGTCAAGGTTCCAGTCAATATAAATACACACAACTCAAATCAACCACAAGCAAGCATACAAGAATTACTAACCAAACCAAGGGCACCCCCCCCTCCACACACACTTAAAACATACAATGTCCACATTGTATAAAATGAAAAATTAAGCAAGGTATGGTAAAAGAAAGAAAAAGAGAGAGAGAGACGTCCCTGAATTCGCGTTTGTAGTAATGAGTCGAGCGTCCAAAAAATCATCCAACGGGCCTTAATAAAGAAAGGGACCTGAAACAAGAAGAACAAAACACATAAAAACATATAATTATAAAAGGAACTTGGGTTGCCTCCCTAGAAGCGCTTTATTTAACGTCTCTGATTCGAGCTTTTGCGTGTGCCTACTTAATAAATAATTGTCAGAAATTTAATAGCTCGCCCGCAAAATAACGGGATCGCATGTAGGTTTGGCAAGCTTAACTCGAGTCGTCTCTCAAGGACTGACGTTCGGAATTTTTAATGTTTGTTTAATTACAATGTTTAACACGAGAACTTGTATAAATTTGGTTTTTGAAAATTATAACTACGAGATTAAAGGCAATAACTAACTATCTTGAACTAATTAAATTAAACTAATTAACCAACTATAATTAACTAGCATGGATTGAACTACGATTACGACTATCAAGCATATGAATTCTCAAGAACAAAATTAATTCTAAAATTCCCAAGCAATCGCATATCATAAACTAATTAACCAAGCATAAGCAATAAATGAACTAAGCATGAACAATCTCATCACCAAGCATGAACGAAGGTCTTCATCTTGGTGCTTCGGATCTTAAATCTTCGACGTAGATCTTTAAAATATGTTGTAGGGTGTTGAAAATAGGTTTCTCAACCCTAGGTAGGTGTTTTGGGTCATGGTTGTCTCTTTAATCCGAATTATGAAGGGTTTATATAGTTATTTCATGACTTGGCGCACAAGAAACCCTAAAAATCACGAAACTGGGCCGTCGCGTCGACGGACACGCGCTGGTGCTCGGCGTCGGTGCTGCCTGGGCGTGCGCGTTGACTGGGCGGGTGCGTCGACTGGGTGCATCGACATCGACGCTTCAGCAAGTTGCGTCGACGTTGCATCGACATCGACGCTTCAGCAAGTTGCGTCGACATTGCGTCGACTGACGCGGATCATGGCTCGCGTCGACGGGGCGTCGACGGTCGCGTCAGTCAACGCGACTGCGCGTCTGTCTCCAATTCTCGATCTTTTGCTACTCGTTTCACCGGAAAGCTTGTCCTTCACTTCTTGAACATCGAACCTCGTCTATTACGCGTTAAACTCTTCCGGTTACTTAGCTGTAAGGTGAAAAACAACAAAATATCACCTACTTGCATCAATTACGATCAAAATGTGGTAAAATAAGCTGGAATTATAAAAATACGAGATTAAGCTTAAATCGTCCAACTTATACCAAAAACAATAAGAAATTTAAACTAAAATACTAATAAAAATCAAGACAAATTCGTGCTAATCAGTCTCTAGCTTGACGACGTCCACGTTCGATGTCATCCCGGGTCTAAAAATAGATGGCGGTCGTGCCACGCCTTGGTATTCTCCAAGAGCAAGATTTGGTGATGATAATCACCAAGGCGGGCATAAAAATCACGTCCCGAGATGCCGAACACTCCAATTAGATTTGGAGGTCGGAAACGCGAATAATTGATCACCTCGAATATGTCAAACGGCACTTGTAGCATGGGGTGATCGGACACTTTCTTGACTATCTCGTCAACCACCTCAAGATCAAATTTCAATAAAGCTTCGGTTGGTTCAAAATATGACTCAATAGTCTCACTCTCCTCCAACATCAGCATCATAACTCCACCTTCTTCGCCAAGAGTAAGGAGACTCGAATCTCCAATATATTCYGGGCACTCCAACGGCAACACCCCCACACTTTTATCCGCAATGTCATCAGAAATCGCAAAGGGGCGGATCTCAACCAACTCGTCAATCTTAGCCGTCTTACAAACCTCTTCTGAACAAATATCCACGGTAGGCTCTACCACATCAAATAATGTCACCTCGTCAAAATGAGGTCGATTTACCTCAACTCGAGTTTCTTGATCATCAATACACGAATGAGACATAGGATAACAATCGTAGCTCGGGGTATAAGAATATGATTCGCAAGGAGCACACGGATCATTATATCTTGAATCGTGATATGTGATTTTGGGAAAAAACCGCTCGAAACTCGAAACATAAGAGTTTGATGTAAGAAGAGGAAATGGTTCGTAGCTCGAATAATCAGAATTAGGTAGAGCATACGAATCATATCCCGTGGAAAAAGATTCCAAACCCGGGTTATAAGAATTTTCATTAAATGTTGGGCAATAGGAACTTTGTAGTTGATCTAAGTGATTAAGTGAAGCGTATGGATCATTAATGTTTGAATTATAAGAAACCGAAGGTGGGACCCATTCAGTCGAATAGAACGACCCCATGAACTGATCCACTACTTCATACCATGTTTTCAATGAATCAGGCTCTAAATTAGCCAACCATTCACTCGCCCGATCCTTCAATGTGAACATAAAAAGCCGCATCATCACTTGATCCCATGTAAGTCCGAAAAGAGGGAATGTGCCGGTTATAGCTTCGTATTCTTGGATAAAATGGAGCGGGTCTTCGTTCAGAAATCCATGAAAAATCGAAAGTTGCTCGAGGTAAAATTCATCAAGATCGTGCTCCCGCATTGCAAAGCTCAAAGGAATTGTCGGTCGAAACCCACGCCAATCAGATGTTGGGCAAAACGTCTCTTCATTGAAAGGTGAAGTGCATAAGTCATCATATGGCGATCTCACTCGATAATCCGCCATCTTCGGTCTAAAATCTCAAATCTTCAAAGAGTTGGCTACAAGCACAATACTCAACAAACGAGATTAAATGTACCAGAAAGAACAAAAATAAACAAAAACAAAATTCAACAACAAACACTACACAAACAAACAAATAAAAGCAAACACCAAAAATCGTAGCCTTTAGTCTTCCCCGGCAATGGCGCCAAATTTTGAATCGAACTTTTTCGCTTTAAAAATAATGAAAAGCTCGTCCGCAAGAGAATGGAACTATTGTAGGCGATAAGTTGACTCGAGTCGAATCACAAGGAAGACTAATCGGAAACTATTCCGATGTTCGATTTTATGTACGAAGAAACAAAAATAGAAACTAAACTAAATTAAACTAAACACACGATCAAATAAAGTTTGAGGTGTTCTAACATCTACGAGCAATAAAATTAAAAGCTTTTAAAACGATTAATAAAAGCGAGGGTTCTAGTGCGTCCGGAATCGCCTCCACGATCGGGGTTGTCAATCCCGATGGTTCTAAACGACCCAAAGCACACTAGAACAATAAATCTAGCTAACAAGCATGATCGTAATCAAATCATAAATGCAACGCAAGCATGATCACAATCGATAATAAAAGAAATACAAAACTAAATTAACATAATCATTCATCTAATCTTACGAGAACTAACAACTAACTACTAAAGCAATAAAAATAAATTAACAACTAGGAAAAACGATAAAAGGAAAATGACTAAATTAACGAAACTTAAAGTGCATAATAACATCAAAGCAAAGGTCATTGAAGCCAAATACACAAAGCAAATAAAAGGTGCAGAAAAACCTATAATCTATAGAAAGCATCAGCAATCCAACGATCTTCAGCGATGAGAAATGACCTTGAACATCGGACGGCATGGAAATGACGAACTACGAATTATTAAATGCTAATCTTTCTTGAATGGAAGGGTGGCATGAACCGAGGGTGCTCTGTATCGTTCTGGACCTTTCCCCCTCGTCCCAGCACCTTGAAAATGAAGAAAAACCACCAGCTTTTATAGATTTTTCGAAAATAACCGCTCAAACTGCCAGAGCGTCGACGGTGCGTCAGTCGACGTGAGCCAGGCTGCACACGTCGACAGGCAGTGCGTCGACTGACGGGCCTAGGATCGACGCTTCAGAACCTTTGCATCGACGGTGCGTCAGTCGACGCGAGCCAGGCTGCACGCGTCGACAGGCAGTGCGTCAACTGACGGGCCTAGGATCGACGCTTCAGAACCTTTACGTCGACGGTGCGTCAGTCCGACGCGAGCCAGGCTACGGCAGCTAGTGTCAGCATGACTCGGACCACTAGGTAACCCAGTGTCAGACTGGTACCCAGTGTCAGCACAACACATTGCTTATCCAATCTTCGTCTTCTCGAGCTATAACACCAAAATAAAATAATTTAGATTATTTCATATAAAATAAAGTAAAAACACATTAAACACCAAATGAGATGAAAAAACATTAAAAGGAAGAAAAATGATAAAAAGATAAACCTAAACACCCTAAAAACACACAACATACAATGCAAAACACATAAAAATCAACTACAAATATGTACAAATCATGTTGTCCTGTAAGGGTACTGATGCCTTGGGACACTTCCTGGTTTTAGATTTATCTGATGTTCAATGTCTCTTCCTGGTGGTAATTCCTTAGGTTCCTCAAAGATATCCTTGTATTTCTCCAATAGTTCCTTCAGACCTTCATTCCTTTCCTGGTCTGTCTTATCCATGGTCACCCAGTACATTTCCTCAATCTGAGCACATTGCTCCTCATGCACCAACTTGTATAGAGATGGACCTGAAATGAATCTACATTCTGCAGTGGATGTCAGGGCTTGAAGCCTCACTCTCTTGCCTCTTAATGTTACAGTAAGATCATCTTAGCATAGTCTAACTCAATAGGGGTGCCAGGACTTGAGCCAATCCCTCCCCCCCACCCCACCCCACCCCCACCCCCTTAAGATGATATCACACCCTTTATTCTGTAGGACCCTCAGTAAATAAGTAAACTGCTGACCTTGTATTTCCCAATTAAAATTCTCCACATATTTATTACTCACCATCTTGTTTGCCATTTGCCACTCTTCCTAACAGGGGCTTAGCTGAGCTCATGTGACAGCCTAATTGCTCTGCAGTCTTCTCCTGAATGAAAACTTAAGGTACTCCCTGAATCAATCAAAATATGCAGCTTGTTTTCCCCATGTTGCCCAATAACCCTCATAGTAGTAATACCATCCTCACCTGAGATAGCATTTACAGACATTTGCACCTCCTCTATGATATCAGGTGCCTCAAGGTCTGTCTCTTCACTATGTTGCAAATGGTTGAGCTCTTCCTCTTCAGTCATTATCATGTAGCTGATTTTATTCTTGCACCTATGGCCAGGTATAAATTTCTCATCACAATTGTGGCATAATCCCCTTTCTCTTCTAGCATCCATCTCTCCTGAGGTCAATAATTTAGTTGGAGGTTTCTGGGAGTATGTGGGAACTGTTCTTATAGGTATAGCTTATGTGGTCTTATTGTTAGGGTAATTTGTGTATCTAGGGGTCCCCTTCATCTTCTTGGTGATAGCCTCCAAGGTAATTAGTTGTTTCTTACCCAGGTCAATAGCTTGCTGTAGAATTGCAGGCTCAAACATAGTAACAAAGGCTTGTACCTCTTCAGATAACCCACTAATAAAACTGGAAACAAAGTAATCCTCTGAGTAATTTTGATTAAGGAACAACATACAGGCCTTAAGCTCTTCAGATTTCTCCACATAATCCATGTTAGAGCCTGTGTGTTTCAGCTTTTTAAATTCTGCAATTATCTTGGCTTCTTTAAGTTGTTCAAACCTAGCTGGTATGATGTCCAAAAACTGTCCCCATGAAATTTCACTCTGATTGCCACTGAAATTCTGATACCACATAACTACTTTCCCTTCAAAGTGCATAGCAGCTAGGGTAACCTTTTGTGAATCTGACATAGGGAGTGCTAATTTGAAATACCCATTGCATTTAAGGATCCATGATCTGGGTTGTGTGCCATCAAAGTGGGGAAAATCAATTCTGGGCATTGGGTGAGTGTTGTGAGTGCCTGGGTATTCAATTTGTTGTTTAGACCTGTTGCTTGTGTTTGAGCTGTGTCCCCTTTCATTTGCAGGTGTGGAAAAAGGTCTGCCCAAGATTGACTCTCCATCAGGCTGGCCTCTTCCTTTTTCTGGGTTAAGAAGTTGTATCTGGATGGTGGCTAGAGCAGCTGTGAGGTGATCCAACTTGCTGGTAAGGTTCTGGTTTTGCTCCTTAATATCTGACCTGATGTGTGTGATCTGGGCCCTTGTTTCTGAATGAATTTCTGAGATCTGCTCTTGTAGTTTAATATCTGATACTTCCCTTTTCTGGGCTTCGGTTTGCAGGATTTGATCAAGCTTTTTCTGAGCTTCTTGGAGATCTTTGAAACGGGTAATCTCAGCCATGTCCGAGGATCGACTGCTCTGGTGCCAATTGTTAGGTTATCAGTAATTTTCTGTAAAATTTGTTGTAATTTCTGGTGTATTTGATGTAAATTGATCTGTAATATATAATAGAATTTGGGATTAGAACTTGGGGAAGAAGATAGAGAATAGAGGAGAGAGAAATTAAGTGAGGCAAGAAAAATGTAATACTGATTGCTTAATTCCCCAGTACAATTGCCGGTACATTTAATAACATGTGGTTGGACCACTTAATTGAAATTACCTAATCGTCCCTTATATAAATAATTATTACTGGGCTCTATCTTAACAAAGAGAATTAATTAATGGGCTTGGACGAATTCCCATATTACGGCCCAATAACATTTCTGACCCATTCCCATATAATTAAACCTCCTCCAGCCCAGCCCTTGATCCAAACCCGTCTTCAGAGTCGGACTCACCTCCCTTACCCACTTCGTTCCCCTTTCGGTTTTGGTCCTTCGAATTAAGTCCAAAGATTGCATTTTTACCTTTTTCTTCTTCTCCATTCGAATTAGGGTTTTCAACCATCCCGTCCCCCTTCTTCTCTACCATCTGAGGTATGGTCATGACAATTTTGTAGTTTTAGATAGCCACATCTTATGGGATGATCGCCTTGGTAGAGTTGCCCGACCGCTGTGGAGTGTGAAAATGATTATTTGGGCTGACACTACAAACATTCACATCTAGTTATGTAAAACCCAGAGAAGTGGTCCACCTATATTAGCACCACACCTAATGCAAGTGCACCTGATCCATGGGATACGGTGATATTTGCATGCAGTTTGATGAAAATGATGGTAGAACAATGGAGAGAGAGAGACTGAACTATATTGAGCAAGGAGTCCATGTCATTTATGTATAGAACCAATTCTTTGTTAGAAAGAATCATAATGGGGGAGTGAAGTATAATATTCTACATGCCCATGTATAGTTATTTTCACGCTCGAACCTTAAATATGCGGCTACAATACCAAAAGTCATATTTTTCGACGTCACACCAACAATTTCCAGCAAAGACAACTTGTACATATTTATTTATACGTACAATCCATGAAAACGACCTTCAGAAAAGAACGCAGTAACTTGACGCTTGTGAGCAAATAAATTCACAGTGTTAG
Organism: Phtheirospermum japonicum; assembly: GCA_014905375.1. Taxonomy (NCBI): domain Eukaryota; kingdom Viridiplantae; phylum Streptophyta; class Magnoliopsida; order Lamiales; family Orobanchaceae; genus Phtheirospermum; species Phtheirospermum japonicum. Next base: position 315,738 of record BMAC01000296.1, on the reverse strand, counting down.
CCATCTCACAATGTCTAATCATAAATCAAATACTTATGTTTATCCAGTTTTGACAAGTTGTGGCGATTGAGTTCGACTATCATGCTCGACAGATTTATTCTTCATATGATCTTCGTTAGTAGTCCTTATTGTAGACTTATTCTCCACAAATGTCTTATGTAAACTAAACAATATGTCATCGGGTCGGGTATTACCCTGTGACTTATCTATAACATAGTCAATTTTTTATAATCAACCAGCTCCAAGTATTTTGCAATTGGATTCTTATGCACGCCACACTCAACATCTAATACCCATTCACCATCATTTCGCAATTATCTACACCTCAAGTGAAATGAAAAACAACACTTCTTCATTCTACTTTCTCTCTTACTCATATTTTCCTAGATATTTTCATTTGGCAACTCTTATAGTAATGGTTTCTTAATTATTATCACCATGTCTCATTCCCTCTGTCACGTACCCAATTAATCAACTTCTAGAGAGAGGGAAATATTTCATACATCGTGAACATATTTGTATAATTGTTTTGTAGTTTTTAGTGGTATAAAAGGTTCTTGGCTTGGTATTATCGGAATTCGATTGCTATGTAAGAATCAAGGAGTTTTCTTGAAACATAAATGAAAACGAGAATAAAATGAAAACTATGAAAATGAACTAACTAGGGAATGTAAAATGCAAGTTGATCGGATGCCTCGTGCGTATGCCAAAATTAAAATAGCAAGCAAGAATGAAGATATGCAAGAAAAAGTAATGTTTCATCAAGTACAACTCAAACAACCTAGAGTACAACCATGCATGCATGATCATAAGACTAGAAAAATGCAAACTGGAAAAAATCGAAAGTATCAATGGAAAGAGCAACAAAAGTTGACGTCAAAGTTTAAAAATTTTCGAAAAATAACAAGTAATGAAGAGTAGATCTAGGATTTAACATAAAACTATGCATGAAAATTTAAATTAAAATAAAGCATATGAAAAACTCTAAATAAAAACGATCCGAGGCTCGATCTATGATCTAGATGTGTCACTCATCTAGATTCCATGGACGATTCACAAGATCAAACTACAATTCTAATAGATAAGGCAAAATTCATAAAATGAAGAACAAGCATGAAACATAAGAAATACTCAAAATAAAAACGATCAAGGACTCGATCTATGATCTTGGTGTGTCACTCACCTAGATTCCATGGACGATTCACAATATCTAACAAGAAGTCTAAGAGCTAAGGGAAAATTCATAAATGGAGATCAAGCATGAAAATTAAAGAACAAGAATGAAATACTCAAAATAAAAACGATCAAGGACTCGATCTATGATCTTGGTGTGTCACTCACCTAGATTCCATGGACGATTCACAAGATCTAACAAGAAATCTATGAGCTAAAGCTAAAAGCATAAGATGAAGAACAAGCATGAAATGAAGAACAAGCATGAAATTAAAAGAAAGCTTACTTGAGTACAAAAAAGAATCAAAAAGCTTGAATGAAGTTGCAACAAAATAAAAATCCAATGGAGTACTTGAATTCTTCTTGAACTTACAAACCCAAGGAAATGCTTGAAATTAAATCTAGATAGAGAAATTAATTCCCAAACCCAAGCATGGGTTGGGAGGAGGTGTGTTCATTACAAAAATGAGAGAAGTCCTCTATTTATACTAGGTTTAATTTGGTTTAAATGGGTCAATTTGGCCTTTAAAGGCTTAATTTCCCGTATTTGACCAAGTTTGACCCGAAATGGGCTCCCTAGCCACTTGGCTAGCCCTTTTGGCTTGGTTGGCTCGGTCTTGGGCGAGCATGGCTCGGTCTTGGGCGAGCATGGCTCGGTCTTGGGCGAGCCTGGGCTGGGGGGGCGTGACTTTGGGCAAGCCTGGGCGCTGGAGTAGGCATGGCTTGGGCGCCACTGGGCGCTGGTTTAGGCGCGAATTTAGGCACCAAACTGGGCGCTGGAGTAGGCATGGCTGGGCGCAGAATTGGGCAAGCCTGGGCAAGGTTAGGCCACCATTCCAAAATGTTAGCCATTTTGGAGATTGCTCTGAGCATCGATTTGGGCATGTAGATAGGCAAGGCTGGGCTTGAATTTTGGCCCTCATGCCTTAGCTTGAATTCAAATCATTAAGCCACCTATTAAATGAGAATTTTAAATATCAAAACCCAAGAATTACACCAAACCTCCAATTAATTGAAACCATTTAACCCAATTAAATATAAAATTAACAAGAAATACGAAAAATTACAAAATGATAAAACAAATGAATAACCTAACGAAACTCGATTAAAAATTACTATAATCAACATAAAACTCTAATTAAAAATACGAGAAAAATACCACAATTACATGCAAAATAATAATCCAATAGGGACGATCTCATTATTGGAAGGACCAATTAAATCATGCTTAATAGACATCATGTTTGATTATATTTAGAAGAGAGAGGGATATAAAAAACAATAAAAGTAAGATAATCTTTTCATTTTACAGTTAGTTTTGTAATTAATGGGAGGACGGATATACTCGAACAATTTTAGGAGTTCAAATAGCGGTAATCATACAATTTACACAATTTACCTAGATAGTAATTTGGTGAAAAGTTGAAAAGAATTAAAAACAACAAAACTTTTAATAAAAAGACTGTCAAAAATGAAATAAAAATACTAATAACAACAATAAAAAGGATGAAATATAAAGTCACAGCATAACCCTATCTTTTACAATGACAGTCGTATCTGAAGCTGACACAAGTGAATTCACACTCTAAAATGATAACTGCACCGTAATATTAGCACATTACAAAACTCAACTAGAAAGGACAATGACTCATTATTTCCTGCAAATTTTTTCGATTTTGTACTTTTTTTAACTCTCTACATCTCAACTCAACAGTGCTTTAGTTCACCTCTCTTTCTCTCTCTCTAAAAACCCTCATCAAGAATCTCGGCTTCCAATATCCCAGAAGACAAATCCAGTTCAGGTGCACTTATTTACTCTTAAGCATGATTTGCCACATGGGTTTTAGCTATTACTCACCAAAAACATTGTTCTAACATTTTTTGTTTTAAATTTAAGTATATCTGGTAATCACTACCCTTACGCTGTTAGGGTTTATGTTAATTTTCCTTCTTTTTTTTGTTTCTTTTTTTTTTTTTTGTCAAATTTAAGTCTTTTATTTATTTATTAAATTTGGAATCTTGATCCAGAAATATTGACTATGGAAGATGAGCTGGGTCCAGGTAGTGGTGGTGGTGGCGTCTCAGAGTCTCATTTGAGTGATAATTTGCACAGTGAAACCCATATTGAGAATATGGGTTGTGAAAATCAGGCTGATGAGCCTTATGAAGAGGGAGATGATGGTGAGGAGATAATGGTTGAGATTGTGGGTTCAGATGTGTTTGTTGATGGAGTCGGTGGCAACGAAGAAAGTGAATTTGGGACCACAGAGATTGGGGATTTGGAAAAGAAAGAAGAAGAGGAGGCGGAAAAGTTTTCAGAGGCTGTGGATTTTTTGAGCAAAGGGGGTGAAAATAAGTTAGCGGAAAGTGAATTGGGGTTGCCCGAGTTGAGGGATGAAAAAAATCACATTGTTACGGAGGCTATGGATGTTTCAATTGAAAGGGGTGAAAATAAGATTGGGGCAACTGAGTTGGAGTTGCCCGAGTCGAGGGATAAAGAAAATTACGTAGTTACGGAGGCTATGGATGTTTCGGGTGGAGGGGGTGAAAATAATATGGGGAGAAGTGAATTGGTGTTGCCCGATTCAAGGGATGAAAATATTCCTGTTGATACGGAGGCTATGGATGCTTCGGATGAAGAAGGTGAAAATGAAAGAGGGAAAAGTGAATTGGGGTTGCCTGAGACGAGGGATGGGGAAAATTATGTTGTTACGGAGCCTATGGATGTTTCGAGTGATGGGGGTGAAAATAAGGTCAGGGAAAGTGAGGTCGGGCTGCCCGAGATGAGGGATCAAAAAACCCACGTCACAGAGGCTATGGATGTTTCGAGTGAAGGGGTTGAAAGTAAAATGGGGGAAAGTGAGACGGGGTTGCCCAAGTCGAGTAATGAAAAATATAATGTTGATACGGGTGAAAATAAGGTTGGGAAAAGTGAATTGAGGTTGCCCGATTCGACGGATGAAAAAAATTATGTTGATACAGGTGAAAATAAAATGGGGGAGAGTGAGTTAGGGCTGCCCGAGTCGAGGGATGTAACAGATAATGTTATTCCAGGCAAAAATAAGATTAGGGAGAGTGAATTGAGGTTGCCCGAGTCGAGGGATGAAACAAATAATGTCATTACAGGTGAAAATAAGACAGGCGAAAGTGAAATGGGGCTGGCCGAGTCGGGGGATGAAACAAATAATGTTGTTACGGGCGAAAATAAGACAGGGGAAATCGAATTGAGGTTGACCGAGTCGAGGGATGAAAATAATAATGCTGTTACCACTGAAAATATAATGAGGGAAAGTGAGTTGGGATTGCCCGAGTCGATGGATGAAAAAAATAATGTTATTACAGGTGATCATAAGATAGGAGAGAGTGAATTGGGGTTGCCCGAGTCGAGGGATGAAAAAAATGTCGTTGTTAGGGAGGCTATAGATATTTCAGGTGGTGAAGATAAGGTTGAAGAACGTGATTTGGGGTTGTCCGAGTTGAGGGGTGAAAATAATCAAGTCGTTACAGAAGAAATTGACGGCAGTTTTAGCGAACCTGTAAAAGTTGAGGTTGGGATTTCGTCGGTGCAGACTGAAGAAGAAGTTATAGTGTCGACTCAGGTGGTGATTAATGAAGAGGAGACGATTAAAGACGAAGCAGTTGATGAAAAAACTGATATCGCGGAGAAAGAAGAAGAGGTGTTGCCGTTAAGTGACGATGCTTCGAATCAAGATCGCTTGGGTTCAGATTCTGTGATGTCTGATGGAGCGGCTAAAGATTCGCATGATCGTCTAAGCGAAAATGCTCAGGTTTATGCGATTGATAGTGCTATAGTGACAACTCAAAGGGCGATTTGTGAAGAGAAAATTATTAACGACGAAGCAGTTGATGAGAAAAAAGAGATATTACCACCAAGTGATGATGCTTTAAATGAAGACCATTTGGGTTCGGATTCTGGGGTGGCTAAAGATTCCCGTGTTGAAGAGCTCAGAAATGGTGAAGGGTCCCAAAATGTTCCGGTTGATGAGACTGATAGTGTTGTTGAAGAAGTTGATTTAGTTAATGCTGAAGATGGTGATTGTGACAAAGAGGCCAAATTTGTTGATGAGGAAGTAAGTTTTGCTGCAGAAAGTGAGGGTTTGATTGTTAATGATTCTAACAGCACAAAGTGTGAGGAACTTGATGTCGTAATGGATGTCAATCATGGGGAATCGAATATTAATCCGTCGGATTTAAGTTGTGTGGGCAATGACGAGACCTTAAAGAGCAATGGAGACTTGGAAGCGAATATGGTTGATCAAAACCATGTTGTCTTGGATGAACCGACTCAACCGTCTGATGAGTTCGATACTGATGTAGTGAACAAAGACAAAAGCCAAGAAGTTGTTGAAAATGTTGAGGAAGTTGTTTCTGAAGAGTCGAAACAGTCCTTAGAGTCCCAAGAAAATGCAGAAATACGAAATGATGTTGACAAGCGTTGTTTACCTGAAATTAAGGAACAAGGGGTAACTGCGATAATAACCGAAACATCGGATCATGTGGTTGGCGAACTCGAGAGTATCGATTTAATCCCAGGTGATGCAGCTGCTTCTGATAATACTGAAAAGATGGAAATGCCCCTCGATAGCAATAACGTTTCTTTGCTTGACGGAGGCGAAATTGAAGAGAAAAACGAATCTGAAAGAAATCATCACGATGCAATGGAGGTTGATTCTGAATTAGGAAACGAAGAAATTTCTTCCGAGGCCGAAAAGTCGAAGTTGTCGGACGAAGAAAGGGTGGAATCGGAAAGTTCTTTGAAATTGAACCAGCCAAGTTATTTTTCACCTCCCGAAAACGGGGCCTATTTCGCCGTATCGGATTTGGTGTGGGGTAAAGTCCGAAGCCATCCGTGGTGGCCCGGCCAAATATTCGATCCTGCCGATGCTTCGGAGAAGGCCGTCAAATACCACAAGAAAGATTCTTATTTGGTGGCGTATTTCGGAGATCGAACGTTTGCTTGGAATGAGTCGTCTCTGCTAAAGCCTTTCGGGCCCCACTTTTCCCAGATCGAGAAGCAAAGTAACTCCGAAGCGTTTCAAAATGCGGTCGACTCTGCCTTGGAAGAGGTTTCGAGACGTGTCGAGCTCGGTTTGGCTTGTTCTTGCGTACCAAGAGACAAATACGCGACGATTGAGGCCCAAATCGTGGAGAACACGGGTATACGCGAAGAATCGAGCAAAAGATATGGCCTGGATTATTCTACTCGAGCCTCTTCTTTCGAGCCTGACAAACTTATCCAGTACGTTAGAGATTTGGCTCCTTGTGCTTTTCCCGGGCCCGATCGATTGGATCTCGTGATTGCTCGTGCACAGTTATCGGCGTTTTATCGTTTTAAAAACTATCGTCCCCCGATTGAATTTCCTTCGCCCGGCGAATTGCTAGAAATGGACGATGAGAAGATAAAAAGTGACGAGATAATAATGGCTTCCCACAAACGCAAACACGCTCCGAAAGACAGTTCGGAGACGAGGAAAGAGAGAAGCTTGACGGAATTGATGGGCCCCGCCAGCGGGGAACATTCCCTAGATGCTGAAGACGAGTCTTTTGGGAAGAAACGGAAAGCGCTTGATCCTTCAGTGGACGGATACGATAAAAGGGTGAGTGTGTATGCTGCAAAATTATCTAACTTGACGAGCCAATCTTCGAATAAGCCCTCGTTTAAAATCGGCGAATGCATACGTAGAGTTGCCAGCCAGCTGACGGGGTCCGCGCCATCGGGGAAGGACGAAATGGTAATTGACGGTTCGCAGCACCCGCCGGAGAGACGAGGAGGCATGGTTCTCTCGATCGAATCTTTTTCTGTCAACGAGATGCTATCGCAGCTCGAGCTGGTCGCACAAGAGCCCAAGAAAAGACACGACTTTCTGAATGTTATCCATGCTTTCTTTATGGGTTTCAGAAGCTCAGTTGCTCTGAACAGACGTGGTAGAAAGAAAAGGCCCGAACAAGCTACGGCGGGCGGGCCCGCGGAGGGATTCGAATTCGATGACGATGTGAACGACTCTTATTGGACGGACAGGATCGTACAGAACTATTCCGAGGTGCAGCTGGTTTTGAACAATCGCGAGAACGGGCTGGGGAATTTTCAATTGGTTCCGTTTGTTGCAGAGAAATCCGGGAAACCAGGCCGTAAGCCGAATTCAAGAAAGAGATTTTCTGATTCAACGACTGTTATTGAATTGGATGAGCGAGTTAAACGGAGGAGGCAAGAGTCGTCTCCGGCTGAGCTTATTTTGAATTTCGCCGAGAGGAATAATATTCCTTCGGAAATTAATCTGAATAAAATGTTCAGACGGTTCGGGCCGTTGATGGAGTCCGAAACCGAAGTTGATCATGAATCGGGTTGTGCTAAAGTGATTTTTAAACGGGGCTCCGATGCGGAGGTTGCTCGCAGTAGTTCTGAAGCGTTTAACGTGTTCGGGCCGGTTCTTGTTAATTACCAGATAGGTTACGAGCCGTTGATCTCGGTTAGAGTTTTGCCCATCGCATTACCTCTGCCTCAGGAAGATGTGACTTTGATGCAATAGCTCTAGAATTCGGTAATCATATCTTTTCCTCGTTTCTGGGAATTTATTACGGAGTTTTTCTTATAATGATTATATTGCATTTGTATGGTTTATGATATTTATGAAATGCTATTCTTATTTTCTCTGTTTGCGAGGAGTCTTTGGCTGAAGGGATATTTAAAATTTTTTGAGGTTTAGTCTATTTATAGAAACCAAGTTATCTCTTAAAATTACAAATACCCCTTAACGTAGATTTTTTTTTTTAATAATTAATCTCTTACAAGTTGCACCTATTGGTATTTGTCAAGCACACACGGATTTCAAAGGGTATTTGTAATTTTCTTTTATTTTTATTTTATGGACTTTTTCTATAATTCTGCTAAAACTTCAGAGGCAATTTTGTAATTAACCCTAGTCCAAATTAGTGTAACATTCTTAATATTATGGCTAAAAACTACAAAGTAGAATGATAGATGAGAGTACCACCAACCTAATAGCAATTTTTCTAAGTTATGGCCCCTCCTTTTTTTTTTAAAATAAATTTTAATAGTTTCCACCTTCTTTAAAGGCTTAAAATCTGAACATGCATCTCAATGACTTAGATTCAAAATTGTTTCAATTACCTCTGAATTCATTGAAACTATTAAGCATTTGTTAATATCTGCTTATTTTTTACTTGTTCTCTGTTGTTATTCTTGTTTGTTAATTGACGTGTTAGTGAAATTCGTTACTTCACAATTCTCCTTTTTACTCACAGGTGTCGTTTAGCTGCCTCTGCATCTGGGAATTACATGGGTCGTAAATCCTAGAGGACGAGAGCTGTTGTGAAGTGATTCTTAGAATCGTCTGCCGGAAGGAGATGTGTACTACTTTTCTGGTGTTTGTTAGTTTGATCAAATTTGTTTGTATCGAGAGATGTTTTTTTTATTTACCTTCTCATTTAATTTCATGGATGAACTCGACCGAAGTTGTATGATGTGCATTGCTAGAGCTCTTCTACATATAATGCTCCAGTAGATGTTTTGCGTGGTACAATATAGTTAGGGCTAATTAGAAAAATTGTGCCTGAGATTTAGCCTAATTACCCGGAAAGAAAAAATATACCAGTTATCTAGAAAATTTGCAAATTCCCGCATTTGTTTTGGTTCTCCATGCAGACCCTCGAGGGGATATTTATAGGTAAATACATGCTTTGAGGTGGTGTTGATAACACTGTGAGGAGTTATTTGTAATTTGAATAGTGACTGGATCTGGAATTTTAATAATTAGGCTAAACTACGGTTGGTATAAATAACCCCAGCTTATTTGTCCTAATTAGTGATTATATTATACTACTAATACTGTAGCATGGTTGTACCATAATTTTTTATTTTATTTTTATCTCAAATAAAATTAATTGGATTTGAATATGTTAAATTATTTAAATAAATTATTCTTAAGTTGTGTGAGTGTGTGTGTATCTGTCAATAATTACTCAAAAATCGCTTAGAATTGAAAATGGTATAACGTGATTTATAGAAGGATTGTTATTAGACGAAATGTACTTTAAAAATTATGAAAAATTTTCTTGTACACAATATTTGTAGTTTTATTACTATGTTTATTCTCATCATCTATAATTAATATTTTTATATTCTTAAAATTGGTCAATTTTGATATAACAACGTACAATTGGTTATGACTAAGAACTGGCTTCTTTAGAAAAAGTCTAATGCAAGAGAGATATTGTCCTTGACATTTGTTGATTGCTTCCTTGAATATTTTTTACTTGTATAACATGATTGGCAAGTTTTGTAACAATCTTTCAATAATAGATCATATGAGATTTCAATTTGAACGACAACATTGTTTGGTCCTCCAACTGTTTCATATAATATACTATTTATCCATCTGGTTGCTGGTCTAGCGAGCCTTCCTAGCCGCTCGGCGATTTTTTTTTTTTTTTAATTCGCCACAATCGGGATTTGAACTGAAATCTTGCAACCTCAATACCATCTAATGAATCCATAAATGCAAAAAACTGATAGTGTCGTGAACTATGTCTAGTCTAGTGCCTATTGGAATAACTTACAAAATTTGAAGAAAATCTCAACCAAAAACTATTATTTTGCCACCAAATGGAAGCTGCATGTTAGAATTATATTGCTAATTCATCACGTCTTTAATATTTTGTCCATAGTTCCGAACAATGTTTATGCATCACCAGAGCTTCGTCTCAAATAACGAGCTGCGCACGCACCATTAATTCTGCAAGTAGAATTCCAGTAAACACCAAACGTGATGAATCTTGGTGGAGATTAAAATGAACCTTAAATCTAGAAAGCCCAGTTCTTAATCAAATTTGAATCAAAGAATATCGAAATCTTATATTCCCTGTCTCGGAGAATCACTTTAGTCTTTGGTGCTGTTACACTCAATATAATTCCACCATTAGATCTAATGACCGCAGAAAGTGTCTCCAAACAAATATTTTACTGGTCCCTCCATATTCATAGGCGAAAAATACACCACGCTTGGTCGAGTGTTCTCTATCCTTGACTTTATCATAAAACGTGACACTGTTCAACATTCATATTATAAACTAATATACCACGTTCTTTAATAAGTGCCTCACGATCATACTCCAGTTCTTCAACAATGAATCTATCGCGATACATCTCGTTTTTTTTTTTTTATGGGTTTTGACATACCTTGAAGATTCAGTCGTCGTATATCAATCAACTATGAATTTTTATGTGAGTCGTCAACCATGTAAAATAATGGGTACCTCAATCTCTCTTTCATGCAACCCTTACCTTTAAATTTTTGATAATTACAAAAAGATATATCTTCCCTGTAGTTGTCTTCCCCATAAGAAAACAACAATGGATATTCTAGAGTAAGGTACGAAGAATGAAACTCGTTCATACGTTTCAAGTTATCATATATCTTTTAAACTACAATATCCATGTTACCACCTTGAAAATCAAGATCACTAACAAACAATATATAAAGCCCATCCAGTTTTGCAAAATTGTGCGTCCTTCGACCAATGCCTATTCTCCTATGTAGATGCAATTTCACTTCAACAACACCATCCTCTGAAAATATTTGTTTAGCCATTATAAATGGCTTAAACAAATTATTTTAATTATCCAACTTCGGTATGAAGAGATTATTTTTTCCGTTTTTGCCTTTGCACAGTGAGCAAATAATAGTATAAGTATATTAATAAAATATAAATATTCTAATGAATTTGAAGTGATTGGTATGTAAAACCTAAATGCATACCTAACATAATTAATTTGATTCTGAACTTCGATAGAAGTTAAGTATAACATGAATGCTTCAAGAATATAGTTTTTAGCAAAATTTCCTTTCAAAGGCAGCCCTTCTTGGTTTCGGAAGTAGTTGATCTTTTCTTAAATCTATTATGGTTGATGCCACAATATTCATTCCACTCGATGTTGGATCCGTCCTTGTATTGTTTTGCACGGTTATTGAGATAGTAACAAATACATTATTTTATGAGATCAATTCAAATAAAAAAAAATTTGAATCGTAATAATATATGATAAATAACTTGTTGATAACCAATTAAATAAATATTTAATTAAATTATTTTGTGCATATTTTTATAATTTAAATAGAGAAAAATGATCAAACTATTTTTGAGAAAAAATGGCAAATTTGATATTGTTGGAGTCACAATTAATAAAAAAAAAGACTTAAAAAATAAAATTATAAAAACTCACAATAAAACCAAGATACATATAAGTGATTATATATATATATATTCAAATGATCTTATTGTCTTTAATATTAATTCATATTCTTTTTAATATTAATTAGGGAATTTATCCTAATTATGTTAAAAAAAATTCTACATAAAATAATCATATGTGTCCTTTTAATTAAAGAAAAAAAACCATTATAATATTGAATATTATGAGATAAATTCAAATAACAAACTATTGAATCATAATATTTGATAAATAACATGTAAGCAAATAAAATAAATATTAAACTATATTGTTTTGCGCATTTTTGTACAATTTACTTTAAAAAGTTGTCAAAGTATTTTTGAGAAAAGTGACAAATTTGATACTGTTGAACTCATAATAAAACAATAACAAAAAATATAAATTAAATTAACAAAAAACTCACAATAAAAATCAAAACAACATATAAGTGATTATTTTTATGAGAAATTCTACGGTGTCATGAGGGCACAATTATTCACTTAATCACAACTACTGGATCAAAAGTTGGTTACAAATATTGGTAAATAAATGAATGTAAATGCAGGGGGTGGGGGGTATGGTGCAAATCATATATATATATATATATATATATATATAATATATATATATATATATATATATATATATATATTATATATATATATATATATGTGTGTGTGTGTGTGTGTGTGTGTGTGTGTGTGTGTGTGTGTGTGTGTGTGTGTTGAAATGATCTTATTATTTGTAATATTAATTAGGGTATCTATCTTAACTATGTTAATTTTTTTTCACATAATTAAGAAATAACATAATCCTAGGTTGCTTTTAATTAAAAATAAATTATATTTTTAATATTATTTCTTATTATTTTTAATATTAATTAGAGTATCTATCCTAATTATATTTAAAAAAATTCTATATAATTAAAAAAGAAACTAATCCTATTTGATTTTTTAATTAAAAAAATATATCAAAATTATGTTAAAAAAAACTCTTACATAATAAAAAATAATCTAATTCTACTAATGATATATTTTTCTATTTTTCTACTTATTTTTTCTTTCTCTCCAAATAACCCTTTATATAGATAGATAACCCTTTATATAGACAGATAGTAGATAGATACTCCCTCCGTTTTAAAATAAGTGTCGTTTTAGAGACTCAATCTTATTACAAATTAAGTGTCATTTTAGAATTTTTTACCACTTTATTTCAGTTTTATCCCCGCTTATTTTAAGAAATATAAACAAGTTTATGGTAATAGAATAGCTGAAGGGAAAGAATTAAAGTAATTAAATGAGAATATTATTAATTGATTGAGGATATGTTGGTTAAATATTATGTTCCTTAATTTTGAACAAAAATTCTAAAACGACATTTATTAAGAAACGGAGGGAGTAAATAAAAATGGGGTCATGAGAACTCGATCATATACAAATGTTACGCATTTGGTAAGTTCTTCAAACACTCGCTTAGCTCTGGGCCTTCTACTGTTTTCTACCTATTGGATCCCGTCTATCCCGGCCTAGGCGCTAGATCCGGTATGTCAACATCGAACACTTGTAACCTTGTTAGGTATATTAGAAATATTTTTGTAGAAGTACCGATCATATACTTCTCTTAAAATTGTACCCCCTTCAAAATTTAGGAGAGAAAAAAGGAGAGTAAGAGGGATAGATATTCTCAACTTTATTTCACTTTGAGTCAAAAAGGAATTTGTATACTTCACTATCCCCTTATATTTTTCATTTCTTAGTTGTCCGTAAGAATGAGAGTTTTGTTCTTGAGATAATTTAATAATACGAAAGGAGAGAAAATAAGAAGGTAAAGTAGTGTGCAATAACAAATTATGATATCAATTGATGCATAAGGTTGGAGCATGTGATCATATCTTTGTTGATATTGTTAGAAATTCAGTAATTTCATAAATAAAATGTCGGTTTGGTTATATATGGTAATAAGGTTTTATGATTATTATAGAATTATGGAAAATAGGAATCCTAAGATGAGAATATTTCCTGATTATGGAGATTGGGTATAATTAGGAGATTTAATCCCACCTTATGAAGGAATCCTATTAATTGGTGGACAAGTCTTAATAATCTTATAAATAGGGGATTCAGACCCTTATTTTACAAGTTGGATAGCTTCTACAACTCCTCATGCTCTCAAACCTCAATTATACGCTATGATGGTCATCTATAATTATCATGAATCATGGAAGCTACGGATTTTATGACGAGCTCTACTCTAGGAGACCTCCTTTAGGAGAAGCGAGCTCTTATACAGGTGACGGGAACCCTAGACTGGGAACACGTCTTGAACTTGTCTCTGAACACCTCTCTGAAGACGTCTATGGTCGCATGTCTATACAAAAGAGGACACATGCCTCACTTTACTCTACATCGACTTTATCTTATATTTTAAGCTCTTGCGCGATATTGAGATATCTCTCACAAAAAGGCTCTCGCCCATTTTCTAAGCCATAATCTAACTTAGGCATCAGAGGACCTACGCATGGGCCATCCTCCGCCTTGGCTGGGTTTTATTTTGCAGGATCTAACAGGTCGCCAGGAGTTCCTTGGAGATCAATCAGGTCGCTGTGTTGCTATCTAAGGTTATTCAAGTCGCTGACTTCTCATATAAGGCCAGTACTCCATATTCTTGAGGCACCAATCTTTTTGGTCGCATTAAGTGACGCCGTCTGTGGGAATACGAGGAACATCGAGTCCTTGGGCGAAAGACGTGAGAAACTACGTAAATATAGAAGTTGACCTTTCAATCAAGATAAGTATTTATTTCCCTTTACTTTGAAATCGAAAATATGCAAATTATGGGTCATGTGTGTTATACCAATTATGGGTAACGATGGTGTTGATTTGATGTGTTTAAATTGGAATATGCGTATGTGATTATTTGATCCGATTTTTTTTTATGATAAGATGTGTTTAAATTGTGATATGCGTGTATGATTATTTGGTCTGATTGATCTTGATGATAGAATGTGTTAAAATTGGGATATGCGTATGTGTTTATTTGATCAAATTGATTTTGAAAGGTATGGGTACTGGATTTAGGTCATTTGAACCACATAATTCTATAATATGTGATGTTTCTTAATTGGGTCGTCTTGGATTTATTATGTGATTTATATGGTACATAGTATATTATAATAATGATATTGTTATCATTGGATGGGCTTAGTATCATATATGATTCTGACATTCAAAATTTTGCACAATTGCTTGGTGTATTTTTGTCAACATCTGTTTAGATACAGAAATTGAAATATTGTTTATTTGTTTGAAACAAGTTCTTTGGGATAATTCTTAGCAGCTTTGATTATTGTTCTTTACGATGCATGGAATTTACTGGGTCAAATTAATGAGTGTATGTATCTCTTGATAAATATATAATATTGTGATAAGAATGGTGCAGATTGATTATTAATTTGGATCTAAACAGATCTTCCCTATTTATGTCATTTACTTTGGGGATTTTATTATATGCCTGGTCATGACAAACTTTTTGAAATCAATTATTTGGTTAGATTTATTCATTTGCCAAACAAGGAAGATGGGTCACGATAATTACCTTTCATAAGTTATGATTGCATTCATACGTATATGAACATATGTCTTTAGGGATCAAACTATATGTGTACATGGTGGCTTTTGAGATTATTTGATCTTTTCATATTTTTGTTGTTAATGGTATTATTCTCTCTGAACTTGTTGAAGTTCATGATTATCTTTCTGGATGGGTTGGAGATAAGGATTTTACTCCAATTTTTTATAATTATGATTCTAAAATTAAGAATTAAAAATTTCACTATAATCTCTACCTACATGAACAAGATGGAGAATAACTTCTTTAATGGAGATAAGTTTTAATATTTTTATATTATTTATTAATAATTGTTTCTGCGAGTAAGGGTTGCAATGCTCGCATGATACTTATTATTTATGACCGCATGCTAACAGATTGAGTGCAGGTCTATCTGTTTAGTTCGTATTAATTTTGGTTTTGCAGGGTTAATTTATGAGCTGCCCGACATCTAACTCGGAGATAATCGACTCAACTAAACACGACGAGGTCGTATGACCAAATATTCAAGAGATGTGATCATGAAGTTTTGCATCTTGAAATTAAAGAGGGCGCGCAGTTGAATATTCGAGGAGAGTTTTCATCTCGGGTCTTTGGGCGCCGGGTTGATGGTGCTACTCACCGAGATTTTCGCCCGCCTCTGAAAGCAAGTCAGCTCGTCGTTTCGACACAAGCGCTTCACTAACTGGCCCAATTCATCAATGACTTCGGCCTGCCTCGCATTCTTCTTTCATCAGAACTCGCATCGAGGTTTTCATGCATCGTCCCTATCGGCCTAATCATACAGCTCTTAGATCTTGAGCTCAATCTCGCCCAAACCTCTCATCCATCAACACGATTTGATTACCTACCTCGACAATATCCCGACAAGGAACTTCGCCCATGCCCAAGACTGTCGACGCTATTTTGCCAACTACCAAACAATCTACGGAGACAGACACAGACACTACATTGTCCATGCTGCGACCTCAACTTTACTCTTGCGACCTCCATTTTGTTAGCTGAGACCTTCGCCTGCAACCTCGCCTTTAGTCTTATGGTCTCATACAATCGCATTACGGTCTCATACGACCTCATTATGGTCTCATTACAACCTCATTATGACCTTATTATGGTCTCATACGACCTCATTAAGGTCTCGGCAATCTCATGCGATCTCATTACATAGAACATATCATCTATAGATTCTATGATCCAATATAGTTTTTATGGTTAAAGCCTGATGCTTCTATTATATCGGTAATGGTTAAAGCCCGACGCTTTCATTAGGTCGGCCGGAGATTTTATGAATATGGTTAACCCTCGACACTTTCATTAGGTTGGCTAGAGATTTTATGAATATGGTTAAGTCTCGATGCTTTCATTAGGTCAGCTAGAGATTTTATGGATATTGGTTAAGCCTCTACGCTTTCATTAGGTCGGCCAGGGATTTTGTGAATACAGGAATTGATGGTTTAGTGGAAGAGCATGTTTGACTTTCATGTTTTTCTACATCATGGAGTATGTTTGACTTACATATTCTAGGACATTTGGGAGGAAGCGTGTTTGATTTACATGTTTTCTCTCAGTTTTTAAGTATGTTTGATTTACATACTGTTTGGTCTTATGTGTGATTTATTTGGTCTTGTGTGATTTATTTGGTCTCATATGGTTTGTTTGTTCTTATATGAAAACATGTTTGATTTACATGTTTTTACATATCCTTGGGTATGTTTGGCTTACATACTCTGGGATGTTTGGAAGGGAGGCATGCTTGATTTACATGTTTTCCTTCAGTTTGCGAGCATGTTTGATTTACATGTTGCTCTTCAATTCTTGAAGTGTGTTTAATTTACGTGATTTTTGCGAGTTCTATGCATTTCTTTTTGGCTGCCTTATTGTTTTGCTTGTAATTGTTGTGTTTTTCTTTGTGTTTTTAGATAGGTTTTTATATTGATTTTAGTAAGTTTTGAGTCGTTTTCATTAGGTTTTTAGGATGTTCTCCTTGTTTTATTTTTTTTCGTGTTCTTGCTACTTTTATATTTAATTTGGTTGAATAAGTTTAAATTACCTTGAGGTTTGGCGAAATTCTTGGTTTTGTATGCTTAATTTCTATTTTTTTAGATTAAGGCATTGAGGACCAAACTCAAGCTAAGAGCAGGCTCAAAAACGCACAAACTCTCTGGAATGTCGGCCTCGAAATGCGCCCGCTCGCTCCTACTCGCGCCCTCTCGCCTAACGACGCGTCTCGCCGCGCCGCAGCTCGCGCCCCCGGGGCGCGATGTAGCGCGTCCTCCCGCGCCAGCACTCGAGAGTCCTCGCGCCACTTCGCCCTGCCTCGCGCCTCTTCACGCCTCGCCTCGCGCCTCTTCACGCCTCGCCTCGCGCCACTTCACCCTGCACCACACTGCTTCGCCCCGGCTCGCCACACCTAGCCACCTCCGGCCTGATGAACCAAGAAAGGCTAACCACTGGTCAAAATTGGGTCAAACCCGGGTCTTTGAAGGCTTTAAGGCCAAAATGGCCCATCTTAACCCAAAAAGAACCTTGTATAAATAGTCTAGAACTCTCACTTTGGGGATTATCACTCAAATTTCTCAAACTTTGCATGGGTTTGGAATATTTTCTTTCTCTTGTTCTTAGTTTAATTTGAAGCTTTGCCTTGAGTTTGTAAGCTCAAGATGAATCCAAATACTCCTTTGGATTTTTAATTCCTTGCAATTTAAATTAAGCTTTTGGATTCTCAATTTAATTCTAGTAAGCCTTCTTCTATTTTATGCTTTGTTCTTCATTTCCATGCATGTTCTTCAATTTATGCTTTTTCTCTTAGCTACTTGATTCCATGATGAAACTTGTGAATTGACTATGGATTCTAGTTGAGTGACACACCTAGACTATAGATCGGGTCCTTGATCATCACGACTTTGAGTTTTACTTATGCTTTATTTCGAATTAAATTTCCATGCATGGTTTTAAAGTGAATTCTAGATCTACTCTTCGTTTCTCGTTATTTTTCCAAAAGATTTGAACTTTTACGTCAACTTTCATTGCTCTTTACTTTGATGCTTTCAATTTTTACCAATTTGAATTATTTGAGTTTTCATGCATGGTTGTACTTTATGCATGCATGGTAGTACTTGATGAAACAATGCTTGTTTTTGCTTGTTTTTGTTAATTGCTCGCATTTTCAATTAAGGCATACGACCGAGGCATCCGACCAACTTCTCATTTCAATTTCTAGTATAGTTTGCTATTTTTAATTGCATTATTTTCGGTTTTCCTTCATCTCTTGAGCTTGAAACACGTTGAAACTTCCAAATGGATTGAAGTCCAATAATACCAAGCCAAATGAACCTTTTAATATCTTTAAACCACAAAAAAATACAACTTCACTTATTTTTATAACTTATGCAGAAAGCAGGTTCACTTGGCATTTCCTTTAACATATTGTTGGTAGATAACCTGATTGAACTACTTGGTTGCATTAACTTAGGGGGACTAAGTAGTTTCTTAGTTACCTTTGGTTTCCTCTCATTATTTTGACATGGGGGACTAAGTAGTTTTCTTAGTCGTCTATGGTCAAGCTTTATTCATGTGATCTGGTTGATTTGCTCATATTATTTACACTAGGGGGCTGGATGATTTCTTGGTCATTTACGATTTTGGTTTACTATGGTTATCGATCTATTTCTCCTTGCCAACCTCTCGGTTTTCCCTTCAGCTCAGTCTTTAGCAACTCCCTGCTGGTGAGCTATGCGACCTATTTCTTTCAGTTGTCTCTCCTTCTCCTTCACCATGTCTTCAAATTTCAACAAGCGACCCCCCAGTGTAGTGTTTTCATCCCTCAGGGTTTATAGCTAACTGTTTGTGACGTTTAACTCTTCTTCACGAGTCGCCAGTTGGCGATGAGCTTCATCCAACTCTCCTTATGTCAAGGAAAGCTGTTGAGTTTACTTTTCTGCCTGAGCCGTCAGCTCATCATATGCACAATTACGCAAGCAGAAGACTTAACACATGCACACACAATATTGCGAGGACGCATCCTCAACCTCATATACTACGCATTTGAGTCTTGCACTCTCGTTATTTTTCTTGTGAAGGTTGTTCGCCTATTTGTACAAGTAGGGGCGTAATCTCTCTCCAACCACACACTTGAGAACGCTGCCCTACTTTGATATTACCCATAACTGCTCGGGATCTACATGCTCGCCACAAGGAATAACGCCAAACAACTTGAGTCAGCTCGCTCGACATGAATCTCACGAGTCTTGAACTTGACAATTACCTTCCTTTGTAAACCCATCGATAGACACTGCTTGTATTTACAGGCAATAGTATCTCCTCAGTTTTTAATATCTAACTTATTGAAAACTAATACAAGGACACATACAAGGTAATATCTCGACACAAACCTCTAAATATGTGTCACGCACCCTTGTCTCGTACACAATCACACTATGCCGACACCGTTTATCCCGCATACTTGCCGACCTGCCGAGTTGTCGTGCAAAGGGTGTAACGCTAAGAAATGCTTAAATAGATGTTCTTATGATTGAGGTAATTATACGGACTTAATAGGCGATCTCATCCTCTGGAAGGTGTAATCTCTATGGGAGTGGGCGAGCTGTTTTGGGAGTTACGAGCTCTCGTGTAAGAGTTGCGAGCTCTTATATGAGGGTGTCAAGCTTTCATCGAGTAAAATGGTATTATAACAGCTCGGTATTGAGAGCTAGGCTTTATGATTAACGCAATATTGGGCTATGGGGACTATTATAAATTATGGTATGGGGTCCCGACGGACTGACGAAATGGTTTATGGTTATAAGGCAATGCTTAAGTAATATTTCATGGTTATGGTTTATGGTACGGAATGACTTTTTGGTCGATCTGTTTTGGATCGAATAAATGGTTTATAGCCTTTTGTCTTTATTTTTTATATATTATACTTGATTTTGTACCTCAATCAACTAGAATATGGGGGACTAGTTGATACGACATCAAATGTCGGATTGGTCATATATGGTAATAAGGTTTTATGGTTATTATGGAATTATGGGAAGTAGGAATCCTAAGATGAATATTTTCTAATTATGGAAATTGGGTATAATTAGAAGATTTAATCCCAACTTATGAAGGAATCATATTGATTGGTGGACAAGTCTCAATAATCTTACAAATAGGAGATTCAAGCCCTTATTTTACAAGCTGGATAGCTTCTAGAACATCTCATGCTCTCAAACCTCAATTATACGATATGATGCTCATCTATAATTATCATGAATCATGGAAGCTACGGATTTTTATGATGATCTCTCCTCTAGGAGACCTCCTTTAGAAGAAGCGAGCTCTTATACAGGTGACGGGAACCCTGGATTGGGAACACGTCTCTGAAGGCGTCTCTTGTCGCTTGTCTACACAAAAGAGGACACATGACTCACTTTACTCTACATCGACTTTATCTTATAATTTAAGCTCTTGAGCGTTATTGAGAACTCTCTCACAAAAAGGCTCTCGCCTATTTTCTAAGCCCTGATCTAACTTAGGCATCGGAGGGCCTACGTCGGGGCCATCCTCCGCCTTGGCTGAGTTTTGTTTTGCAGGATCTAACAGGTCACCAGGAGTTCCTTGGAGATCAATCAGGTCGCTGCGTTGCTATCTAAGGTTATTCAAGTCGCTGACTTCGCATATAAGGTCAGTACTCCATATTCTTGAGGTACCAATCTTTTTGGTCGCATCAAGGTATATAATACAATTATATATGTTTTTATATTATTATTATTATTATTATTATTATTATTATTATTATTATTATTATTATTATTATTATTATTATTATTATTATTATTATTATTGGACACAATTTGATTTTGGTAAGAGTCACATGATTATTGAAATTGATATGAAATTAATGGTATATACTTTATAGTAATAAGGTCATTTCAGGGCGCTTATGGAAAATTCCATGTGCGTTCGCTTGCTTTTGGAGTCTTATCCAGTGTGTGGTGAGTGACAAATTATTATGTACACCCGGTTGTACATTGTAACATACGCTTGGGTGAAAAGTATATTATAAATGTGATAAATATTCATTTTTGTCAAAATAAGTTTTATATTTGTTGTGATATATTTTCGTTTTTACTGTGATAGATGTGCATTTACAAACATATAATTGACTTAAAAATATTCATAATTGCTGTGATAAAAGTGTTCATGTCTGTTCTGATAAAAGTTCATCTCTGTTATGATAAATATTAATATATGTTTTAATAAATATAATATATGTTAATCATCTGCAATGTGATAAATATGAATTGCATTGTGATAAATGTATAATTTTTCATAATATAGATGAACATGTTGATGTAACCATAAAAATTGGCTTACCAAGAAAGAGGTTGGATCGCCTCGAATTGTTTTCTCGACCATGAATGACCTGCACGAAGCCCAAGCCAGCAGCCCTGGCGTAGGCCCTCCGGTATTGAAGTTAGTAATCATTAAATTGTTTAAAGAGAAAATAATTCCCCATAAAATATGTGAGCTCCATGATCCATGATAATTAAAGTTATGAAAATAAGAGCTTGAATACCCTATAATAGATAAGATTGTTTAGACTTATCCATCAACCAATAAGATTCCTTCATAAGATGGGATTTAATCTCCTAATTGTACCCAATCTCTATAATTAGGAAATATTCTCATATTAGGATTCTTACTTTTCATAATTTCATAATAACCATAACACATTATCTTTTCCATGTTATCAACTTGCCAGGGCTCCATATCCATATTTTATCATATTAGCCACTTGTTTATCAGGTTTCTTACTATGCCGACATTTGATGTCATATTAGCTAGTCCCTCATATTCTAACTGATTGAGGTACGAAATGAGGTAGAATATAAAAAATAAAGATTTCTGCAAACAGAACGTGATCACCTGTATACTTCTAACTTTCAGCAATTCACACATTACTTATAAAAATCACGTATTCTTGAAATCATATTTCAACAATAAACATAACCACATTCCATTTATTCGACCTAAAGCAGGTCGACCACAAAACTATATGTCCGACCTAAAAAGAGTCAAGCCAGTCGTATCCATACCTATAACCTTATCCGTAAGCCCTATCCACCTCTCTGACCTAAGCACTGACCCATAGCCTCATAAACCAACCAAACTATATAAAACTAAATCAAATCAACTAAACCATACCAACCTTAAATAAACCAACTAACCCATATAATTTAAATAAAATATAGGGGAAAAAATATTTTGCCCCCCAGACTATTTCGATTTTTACAGTTTAGCATACGAACTTCTTTTTGGGACAAACCACCATCTGAACTATGCCTTTTTTTGCAACTTACCCCCCAAAACCAGAATTTTGGTGATTTTGGATACCAAATCCGGTTTTTTAAGTTTTTTTTGGTTATTTTTAACTGATAAATTCCAAAAAAAAATTAATGGACTAATTTTGGCTAATTTTTACACCCAAAAAAAAAGAAGAAGAAAAAAGCAGTAAAAATATTATTACTATTTTTCTCATGAAAATCTCCAAGAAAAATCCTCAATGGCACCCATATTCTCTGCAAATCTCAATTTCTTAACTGCAATCACATCAATCTCATTCCCTGTAACATTCACAGCAACTGTAGTTGAAGATCTCAACAATTTACAGCCATAGATACAAATTTAGAGTTGGCTGTAAATTGATACACATCACAAATGTTTATTTACTCGCGGCCATAGATACACATCAAACAGGAAAAGAAAAGCTGAAATACTATCAAACACCAATGCCATATAACACAAAAAACATAAAATTTTGGGTTTCAAATCTAACCATCAAAAAACTCATCGGATGGTGAATCACCGCTGTATTTGAGTTACATCAACCGAAAACTAGAAATCTCTCTCTCTCTCTCTCTCTCTCTCTCTCTCTCTCTCTCTCTCTCCAATTTCCTCTTAAACTTGAGACGACCAAAGATTCAGCAACGAAAAGCAATGAAAACCAAATCTGATCTAAGCGAGTAGTAAAAAAAATTAAAAAGGGAGAGATTTTTTTTTACGGGTGTATAGGAACCGGAAAATTAGAAATCAATTGGGATGAATGATAGGCGAGAAAAAGCAAAAGGCTGGCAATCAAGCGGCTGAGATTCGAAGCGCAGCGCAGATTATCATCACACAAGCTCATAATAATCATAATAAAAACAAGCGCAAGAGCAGCATTCACAACCACCACAAGATTCAAATTTGATATTTGTCAGTTGGACAACAACCGATGGCTTCTTCTTCCTCGGTTGCATAGATTAGATTTATTCCTATACTATACCTCAAAAACACTCTTTCTCTCTCTAGCTCTCCCTCTCTCTCTAGTAATTTTCAAATGCCTAGTTGTCATAGATACAGTTCACTGCAACTGTAGTTGAAGATCTCAAAATATTTGTGATTGTGGAGTTCAAATCTGAATGGAGATTTTTACTGTTTTCTTCTTCTTCTTCTTTTTTTTTTTTTTTTGGGTGTAAACAATAGTCAAAATTAGTCCATTAATTTTTCTTGGAATTTATCAATTGAAAGTTACCAAAAAACCCTTAACAAATCGGATTTGGTATCCAAAACCACCAAAATTCTGGTTTCGGGGGGTAAGTTGCAAAAAACGCATAGTTCAGATGGTGGTTTGTCCCAAAAAGAAAGTTTGTATGGTAAGTTGTGGAAATCGTAATAGTCTGGGGGCAAAAAGTTTTTTCCCTAAAATATATAACCACATAACCAGATAAAATCATTAGACCACATCAATTAGACCATATAAACAGTCAGTCCCCCACAATCTAAACTATAACTATATAGTATCTCCAACCTAAATAAGTTTCGAACCATAACCATAAAACCGTAAACTAACTCCGTACAAACCATCGCCAACCTAATAAAAGCGTCAACCCATTCCATATAAACCATCGCCGACCTAATAAACATGTTAGCCCATACCATAACCATAAAACCATATCCATACAAACCGTCGCCGACCTAATAAAAGTATAAGCCCATTCCATAACCATACAACTATATCTATATAAATCATCGTCGACTAAACAAGCGCCAGCCATACCACAACCATAAAACCATAGCCACCGCCGACCTAAACAAGCGTCAGCCCATAACCGTGAAAGCCATAAAACTATAACCATCGCCGACCTAAACAAGAGTCGACCCATAATCGTAAAAACCATAAAAACATAACCTCACTGTCCTAAACAAGCGTCAACCCGTAATACCATAAAATCATAAAACCATAACCATCGCCGACATAAATAAACATCTGCCCATAAAACCATAAAAACCATAAATCCATAGTCATCACCGACTTAAATAAGTATCAGCCCATAACCATGAAACCATAAACTATCCCCGACCTAAACAAGTGCCGAGCCATACCATAACCATATCTATAAACCATACCATCCATTAATAAGACCTAAACCAAACTCGCGATCAGACCATAACTATTTAAATCAGACTGTAGACCATAACCATTTAGACCTAACTAAATGAACTATATCAAATCAAGTAGACCATATTAAATAAACTGACTTATATAAACTAAATAAATCATATAAAACCAAATAAACCCTATGAAACCAAATAGATTAGTTAAGCATATAAACCATATTAAACCAAATAATTTAGCTAAACATATAAACCATATTAAACGAAATAAATTTACTAGTCCCCCATATTTAAGCTAAATAAATAGATCAAATAAATAATATTAAGCAAAATAAATCTAATTAACCATCCTTAATGAAAATAAACCATACAAATTTCAATACTGTATTGAGCCAAATGAATCAAATTAACAATCTCAAACCAAAATAAACTATACCAATCCTAATAACCGTATTAACCCAAATAGACCAAACAAAACAAATAAATCATATAAATAATATAAACCATATAAATCAGGTAAGTAAACCAAATCAATCAACCAAACCGCTTCAACCCTAAATAAACCAAATAAACAAGCAAGCTCCTCATAATCTAACCAAATAAATAAATCAATCAAACCAAATCAATCAATTAAACCATATCAAATAAACCAATTCCTATAAAACCAAATAAATTCAAACAAACTTAAATAAACTTGCTTACCCATATTAGTCAAATAAGAAAAATAATATTAAAACGAACAAACAATATTAATCTAAATTAACCAAACGAACCATGTTAAATATACCAAATAAACATATAACCAAATAAACCCATATATACCATGTTTAAGGCAAATACACCATATTAAGATAAATTAAAAAAACCATACCAATTATACCACATAAAGCCAAATAAATCAATTAAACTATTTTAAGCTAAATAAACCATATAAACTAGCTGATGAAAATAAAAAATCAAATAAGGTAGATAAATGAAACAAAGAACCCTCCTTTTCACGAGATTCAAATGAGCGTACATGATACGTAGTCATATTGATGCCATATGAATATTTTACATCTCCTCGAACATCCAAATGCGCGACCTCTTTACTTTCAGGTAGCAAAGTTTCAAGATCACATCTCCTTGAATATTTGGACACACGACCTGATACATATCCATAAATATCGGTGACCTCGTAGCGTTGAGTTGACCATCCCCAAGTTAGATTTTGGGCAACAAAATAAATTTATCCTTCAAAACCAACATTAATATAAAACCATATACCAAATTATACCACACTAAACCATATAAATCAGATAAACTATACCAAATTACCCTACATAAACCCATTAAACCAAATCAGATAAACCATTTAAACCAAATAAAAGAGGTACACCATACTACCCCATATCAAAAGAGGTAAACAATATTAGGTCAAACCAAATAAACTCATTAAATCAAACCGAATAGACCCAAAATAAACCGACTAACCCATATTAGTCAAATAAACCAAATAATATTAGACCAAATAAATAATATTAAACCAAATTAATCGAATAAACCATGTTAAATAAACAAATAAAACGTATAATCATATAACCAAACAAACCCATATAAACCAAATAAATCAGATAAAATCATATTAATCAAATGACCCATGTTATTAATCCCTGGATATAAGCTTATTCAGACTAATTCAACTCTTAAGAACAGTCTTCTTAGAACCCAAAGAATATAAATTCTCATCCACTTACCCCATATAAGAATTCACATAAGATAAAATAAAGTAAAAATAGCATACTCTTCTCAAAAGCAATAGAAACAGATCCATAAAAATATTAGTCACCATATTCCCATCTTCCCACATAATAATTATATATTATCATTATTATAATTACCCTTGCGGCCTACTTAATTAAACTTATCAAAAAATACATAAGGCATGGAATACGTGCCATAGAGTTTATATGCCTATCAGGTTGTACCGCGTGCCATTTAAAGCAATCCAAGCAGCCAAAACATAATCACATAAAGTTACTCATTCAATTGTATATTACATCCACCTATCCATTCAAATCTTTTTTCAACCTTCCAAAACTAATTGAATATTTTGCATGTAATTGTGGTATTTTTTTCGTATTTTTAATTAGGGTTTTGAGTTGTTCTTAGTGGTTTCGATTCGAGATTATTAAGTTATTAGGTTGTTTCTCTTATTATTATTTTTTTGTTTGGGTTTCTTGTTGATTTTATATTTAAGTTGGTTAAATGGCTTCAATTAATTTGAGGTTTGGTGTAATTCTTGGATTTTTATGATCAAAGTTCCTATTTTCATAGGTAAAGGCATTGAGAATCAAAATTCAAGTCAAGTCGTGCCAAGACATGCCAAAATCGGTGCCAAGAGCAAATCTGATGCTATGCCTCGCCAAACCTTTTCTGATAACATGGACAACAATAATAAGGGAAGCACAATAATAAGGGAAGCACCTGAGACAAGTTCACCTTTAATCACAAAGAAATTGGAAAGGGGAAAAAAGTAACAAAAAGAAAAAAAAAAACTTTTTTTCCCCAAGTCCAACAGTATTAGCAAACAATAAGGATATCTACACCAATCACCATAGCCACATACTCTATATGTTTCGGGGACGAAGAAAAAATAATACCAATCAATAAAAGTTGTTTTGAAATTGTGAAAACAACATTTTAGGGTATCAAAATTGGAATTTCGCATTTTGATACCATGAACAATTATAGCACCAGAACCAACACAAAATAAATCAACAGTAGAAATCAAAAACCAGACAAATCTCTCCGTGGAATAACCATATCTGATATCATATAAACAACACAAGAATATTGTGTCAGATTAGTACCTAGGGTTTGGAATT
Organism: Phtheirospermum japonicum; assembly: GCA_014905375.1. NCBI lineage: Eukaryota > Viridiplantae > Streptophyta > Magnoliopsida > Lamiales > Orobanchaceae > Phtheirospermum > Phtheirospermum japonicum. Next base: position 288,417 of record BMAC01000296.1, on the reverse strand, counting down.
CAGGAGTTTTTGCAAATTTCAAAGTAACATGCTAGTTCTCAGGTAGATGATCTGACAACAGATATGAATGGCGGGTGAGATGCCGCTTTTGAACGGTGATTGTGAGCAGCATTGTGGAAGAATGACGGGTGAGATGCCACCTTTGAACAGTGTATGTGAGCAGTCTTGGAGACAACGTGGCTGCGAGCAATGGCTATGAATCTGAGCGGAGTTTGTAAGTGACGCCGACGGTAGTGGCAGAAACAATGGAGATGGAGAGTATGAAGTTTATGTGATGGAGGTGGAGAGGAAGACGGGGTATTAGGGAAGACTTTTTATTTTATTACTACTTATTAATTTTCAAAAATAATTGAATATACCAGAATCATTATAATATACGTTCTAAAAAATTAACATTTTAGAACGGGTTTTAAAATATACGTTTAGATATTGTTTGTTTCTGATTATTTAGAACGTATGTTGTAAAAGTTATTCTAGTATTCGATTTTTTATTATGAAAATGTCATCGGACGATCCCTGAGGCATTGTAAAATGTCTATTTTAGAAAACTTTTTTTGTACTAGTAATACCATGTGGAGAATTTAGAAATGGATAACCTTTAAGTAATCACAAAGATAAAATATATAAGTACTTAACTTGAGCCCTATGATGCGACCAAAAAGATTGGTTCACCAAGAAAAGAGAACACTGACCTTAAAATTGTTCTTGCTGACTTGATAGACCTCTAGATAACTCCTGACGATCTGATCAACCTACAAAACAAAACTCAAGTCGGAGAGCCCCGGCGTAGGTCCCCCAATACTTTGAAAACTAGCTTGAAAGGTGAATAGAACTTTGATAGTGGTTGTTTCTATATCATTTGCCCCATCAGGGTTCACTTTTCTCAACTATATATTATGATATAGAATTAAATGAGAAACAAATTGGATACTATACATAAGCACATGATTTTGAATGGTTTCGTTTCACAATTATCAAGAAATATAAACCAGTTGGAAACAAACTAAAAATCATATAAAAATACATGTTTTTGGCAGAGTTCATTATCCTAATTATTTCGGCATAAAAATTAATTGGAAATCAATTAGAAACCACATAGAAATATAGTGTAATTCTGAAATAAATTATGTGTTTTTGAAAAATAAAATAAGTCTTTTAAGTATATTTAAATTAAAAAGATAAAAATATCTTTTTTACAAATATTTGGAATAATTTTGTGCTTATCCCAAAAAAAATGGCCGATCTAATATTACCAGTCCACGACATAAACATTATATATAATTATATAAACATAGTAAAGTAAATCTCATAATTATTAATTAGTAGGAAAAAAAACGAAAAAAAAAAATCAGCATTTTTTACAGCAACAGGGTAAGTAATAAATTAGCCTCCTTCCTTCCTCATCTCTCCGTCGTCCGATCTCTCCTTCTCACCCCTCTCAGATTTCTCCAAATTCATCAGCCAATCCTCTCTCTTCTCTCTCCACATCTCTCTGAGCGCGCCAAATATATAAATCCAAGGTACCAACCCCTCTTCCCCTCACACACGGACACACAAATTCGTATGTGTAAGTGTTACATATTTCTGATCATATGTGAAATCTTATGGACATGAAATACATCTTTGTTTTTTGTTTTTTTTCCCAAGGTTGAAACATCAGTCTTTTATTTATTTTTTTTAATGGTGAAACCATTTTTTTTTTTAAATATTTATATGGGGTTAGGGTTTTGTCTCTTGTTTGAGGAAGAAGGATGGCGGACAGTCCTGGTGGCTATGGCGTCGCAGGTGGCAGCGGCAGCCACGACAACGGCGGCGATGGCGGAGGTGATCAGAGTCCGAAGTCTAGCGTGCGCGAGCAGGATCGTTTCCTCCCGATTGCGAATATCGGCCGTATCATGAAGAAGGCCCTGCCTGCCAATGGGAAAATCGCTAAGGATGCCAAGGACACCGTTCAGGAATGCGTGTCCGAGTTCATCAGTTTCGTCACCAGCGAGTACGCCTTTTTCTTTTATTTTCATTTTGTTATTTTACTTTGCGAGCTTTGTAAGTTTTATGTTTTTTTAATTCTGCGAACTGATTTTTTTCTCGGCGCGTGTTTGTCAATGCAATTACTTTCTGCCTGAAAAGTGAATTAGCCTTTTTCATTTTCTCTTTGATTGTTTGTGGTTTTATCTTGATTTTTGATTTTGTGTTTTTCTTTTTTTCGTTTTCATTTTTTTCAAGTCATGCTTGACTTAATTGATCGTTTTGCGTTTATATGCGTATTTGTGGAGATATAAACTTATATGCCTGTGGATGGAAGTGCTGTAGATTCAATTCAACTTGTTTTAGTGTTCCCTGTGTAAACGATTAGGCGATTAAAAGTAATTCTTGTGCTATATGGGTATTTTATGCTGTCTAATTAGTGAAAGGTCTGATTTTTGTCTAATATTCTCACTTCCTACACTTGTGTCTTTAGCATTCATGGAAAATTTCGTAGCTGTCAAATACGGGTATAAATTGGTGTTAAAAAGACGATGACATGACGATATGAAGTGCAAAAGCAAAAGCTTCACTTTTGGAATATTTGAATACTTATGTAACAATATGATGTAACTTGGAAACTCATTGCTGCCCCTTCTTTCCACTGATTTCTTCAGTTTCGTCCATCCATACATCAATGAAATTCTTTGTGGTATTTGTCCTGTTTCATGGATATTATGCTTCTCTAAGTTGCATTGCAATTGAACAGAATTAAATTTCGATGGATGTACTCTTGTATTTATTGGTTTGCACCTTCTAGGTTTTCAGTTCCATTTGGTAGCCGTGATATGGTCCAAGTCAGCACCTTTTCACTTTAAGTATTTCCATTCTTGTCACGACTCATTAATTTTGGTTTGTGTGCCCTTCTTAGCTTGCTCTTTCTTGCCAGGTTGAATTATGTTTGCATTTCTGGTTTATCCACCACTCGACTATTATGCCATATATAAAAAACATGTTGAGGTAGTGGCACCATGACAATGGTTGTCACTGTACAACATGAAAGACTCGACACGCAGTTTAAAGTCTTGTCATCTCGGCTATGTGTTTCCAAGGTGGTTGGCTGGTAGCCGCCCCATTACGGTTGATAACACATATAGAACAAAATCGATCTTATTAACATTTAACATGATATTTCTTTGATTCTTTTGCTGTTTTAGTATGTTGATTAGGGATATTTACAAATCACCCAAGATTGGGAAATACAAAAAACCCCATAATTCTTCGAATTACTAGAATACATTTTAGGTTTGATTCATCCGACATTTTTCTCCTTCATATGTGAAATAACATTTCAAACCCCCATACATTTATAAAAATATTACAATTACCCCCTTAAATTTAAGACAAAATCAAACATCATGGGGGCTTTTGTAATTTTCAAACCTCTGTTTTCTTTTTTGTAACTGTTCCATATCAGTGTGTCTGTAATATACCTATTGATTATTATATATCTCTGCGCATTTTTATTTTTTTAATTTTTTAATTTTTTTATTTTTTTGGTAAGTTGAAAGTTTTCAACCAATCAAGTAGGCCGTGAACACTAAACTACGCTGGACCTTATTAACAATTTTTTGAAGCTTATACTGACACGTCCTAGAATAGGACTATGGTTGCGGTTATCATCTAAATAATGGAGGTTTCTGTTGCCAGTGATCTTGGGAATATAGTTATGCGGTTCCTTGCATGGTGTGATAAATACTTCAGTATATAAAATGATACACGTGACCCACAATTGCCTGGGAAAATAAGTATCTGAATTGGCTGTGATGAACCTTTTTAGTTTTATGAATGACATTTCACTTTGTTTTCTTGCTTGTTGGACAGAGCTAGCGACAAGTGCCAGAAAGAGAAAAGAAAGACAATAAATGGGGATGATTTGTTATGGGCAATGGCAACCTTAGGGTTTGAGGACTATACTGCCCCTCTGAAGGCCTATTTAGCTAGGTACAGAGAGGTATCAGAAGTTTTATTATCGTCTTGTCACAAATGTCATGTTTTAACTAAGTATCAACTTTTATTTTTTTCCTGATTATATATATAAAGTGATAGTATCTTTTGTTTTGGCATAAAATTGCATACTTGTAACAAACTAGTGTTTTCAATTGTATATATCGATATTCAGTAACAAATGTATAGTGTCAACCAATTGACAACCAAAGTTATCACTAATTATTTGTGACAACATTGCCACTATACATTTGTCACCATTAAAGTCTAAAATTATTGTTGTGGCATTTCTTTTTTCTCAATGTCATTAGGACAACTTTTACATTGCCTCATTATATTGTCACTAGTTGGGAATAAAATGAAGGAAAGGAAAGACATAGGATTGGGAGTTTTAAGTGTGTTCAAAGAATCAAAATAACTGAAATTTTGAGCAAGTCTTTTCTAGGAATATAATTCAAGATTCAAATACTTTATATATGATTTGACTATAAGATATTCTGAACAATTTCACAACTATATACACATTATAAATACTTTCAGATACATAAATATTAACTCAACACATTATGGCAGAATGATCATTTAACAACACATTGATATATTAGTTGTTCTTTTACATTTTTCAATTCAACGTAAAATGGTCAATTATGACGTCCTTTTGGGTTTCTATTTCTAAAAGGAACAAATTTAGAGGGGAGGTTTTCGAAATATAGAAGAAATGGTGAAGCTGGTAATTTTAACTGTTCCAGAGAAACTTATGTAATTAAGACTTAGCTTTTCCCCTGATTAAGGAAGTCCTTTTGGTTGTTTATTTCTTTCACTGTATGGTTTGCTTAAAAAAATGAGAGGATAGTGAAAGAGTTTAACTCAAGTGCCCTTCATTAATATATCCGTTTAAGCTTATTTCGAAAATAATATTTTAAGGTTCAAACACTAACCCTCCACTTTTTCATGTGCCTTCAATGTATTTCTGGTACAACTTCACTTTGCAGTTAGAGGTATGTATGTGTATAAACATTCTTTTCAACATCGATTTCTTAACATTCTTTAGTTCATAATATGATTGAATTGGGGCATATTGTCAGGGTGACACCAAAGGATCTATTAGGGGTACAGATGGATCATCTGCAAAGAAAGACTCAGTTGGATCTCAACTGCATCCCGATGCGCAGGTAACTTTTAAATTTTCTTTGATGTCTTACTATCTTACTCAGAATCAAAGCATTTTTCTTATTTTTCACCATCTGGATGACTTTTGGCAGTTTTCGCATCAAGGCTCTTTTTCACAAGGCTTTGGCTATTCAAATCCTCAGATTGAATATTGAGTGAGTCACTGTTCTTTGATGAAAGATTTTCCTTACTAATGCATGATCCTTTTGTCTTTATCCATATTATACGATTCTTGGATTGTTTGCTCCATTATAATAGTCCTTTAAAAATATGTGGATTGATTTGTATTCATGTTGTTAAACATTTTAAAAAAGAGTTTTTCTTTTAGCACAGCTCGAATTTTAGTGTCTTATGTTTGGAAGTTCTTGAATTGTCTTAGTATATGACAAGAACAAAATTGAGTACTGGTTTTTTTAAAATTTCTCCATCGATTACCCCAAAGTTCAAAATATGAGGATTTATGCTTATGATTTTCCTCAATCATATATATAAGTCCAATTTCTTTGAAACCTTGCAGCCATGGAAACTGAGTGGCAGTTGCCTTTTTTCTGTCAAGATAAACGCGAGCGTCCAGCTCGTCTCTGCTGAATTTGTCTCAGCACATAACGTTCGTTATGATGTACCTTGATTTTATTTATACCCTTTAAAAGAAATATAGTGATGTGATTTTTGTTTGCAATTTGTCATATGTATATCTTAAATTTACTCTTATGATCTGTACATTTTTTGCTCATTAGTTGCCTTTGAGCATCCAATGTTCGGTTCTTAGAGTAGCTTGAGACAAACAGGTAAGCAGACAGAATTCTACCTATAGCAGTGGTTGAACAGGTGGTTATATTTTGGTAAAACCTTTGTATTAGGGTTTGTCTTATGGCTGTCTTGACTTTTCCATTTATTAATTTAGTGCGTAATACAAAATATGTTAAAACTGCTCATGTTTTTTTTTTCTTTTTCAACAAATTACAAGGTTTTTTTTTTTGGTTTTTTTTAACTTTAACTATTAAAAGGTTTATTAGGAGTAAACACCCTTGTACAGTTGTCAATTTCTTAGAGGTGTCTGGCCACCGACGTAAACAATGGTTGTTTGCTCCAAGAAAAACCCTTATTAGTTGTCTTCAAAAATTTTTGGAAAAAGGCATTTTGACCTTGTTATTCGAAACACACTTAAATTTTTTATTTTTTTTAATATCTAATTTAATTCCAGAATTATGCTGATTCTATATGGTTTCTAGTTGGTTTTCAATTGGTTTATATGTCTAGATAATTGGGAAAATGAACTCTGCCAAAAATATGTGTTTTTATATAATTTCTAATTTATTTTCAATTGTTTCGTGTGCGTTTTCAATCGATTTCCTGATTGTTTCTATACACTACTAGTTGGGAAATGTGAACTCTATAAGGAGAAGTGATGTTTTGTGTATGTTTCCGGTCAGTTTCTTGGTTGTTTATGTTTCCTAATCATCTAATCGGTCGTTTTCACTTTCATTAACCCAAAAATGAATATGCAAAATGAAAGCTCCACGCTTTCTTGTGTTTATTCCGTTCATATTGTAATTTGTCCAAACCAAGAATTCACATCAAACACAAAATTAAAAATAATAAAATATTATTCAGAAATCAAGAAAAAATAAATGACAACATAAAAATTAATTAACTAATAAGTATGAAATAATTGAAAATTTATCGTTCCCAAACTAAATGTTGTTCACTAATTCAAAAAAGAAAAAGAAACGCCTCCGGTTAAGATTTCACTTTCAGCGCCAAGCACCACCGTTAAATCCTGCCACAAACACGATCTTTTTCCAACAGGCAAAGAATCAACTCTCGCCGTTAAGTTCATGCTCCGACTCAAATACATCTTGTTGTTCAAGTAACGGATCCAACGAACTTGCAAAATTAAGCTCATTTGTAAATGTAGAGGTATATATTTATATTAATTAATTATGAGAATTAAGAATTTAAATTCCATCTCTTAATACCATGGACATAGACATAGAAAAACGAAGGTTTCCGTATTGGTTTTGAGTTCGAATTGACGATTTTCTCTATATTGTTGAGGTTTTCGTTCAATTTTATATAAAATTGGCAATGGAGAGAGGATGCAGGGAGATAATATATGAAGTTTGAGAAAATGGTATTTTAATTAAGAGAGGGAAAAAGTGACGTATATGTAAATCAATTGAAAGTAAAATTATCATTTACTTCTAAATGACAGTATTTTCGGTAATTTCGTAAAACAATCAATGTTGTGTAAAAAGAGTTTGATGTAGAGGTGTAGAAACAGTTATAACCGTTCGGTTAATTAACCAGTCCGAGAATTAACCGTAACCTAACCGGCGGTGAATCGGTTAAGGTTACGGTTAAGACAGATTAACCGAACTGGCAGTTAACCGCCATTTTTTTTTTCATATTTAAAAAATTGATTTTAAAAATTTTATAATTTGAAAAACTAGCCGTTATAACCGCCGATTTCGGTTAAACCGCCGGCAATTTTATTTTTTTAATTTTGGTTAACCGACAGTTACGGTTAGACGTTAACCTTAACCGTAACCTAACCGCCGCCGGCCGGTTGACCAATATGGTTTTAACTGGAACCGCCGGTCAACGGTTAACCGTAACCAGTCAAACGATTATTAATCGGCTGTTAAACGATTAATCGTAACCGTTTTAACACCTCTAGTTGGATGTGCGGTAGTATAGACTTGCCTCAAAGGCCGGGCTGAGTGGGATTACGTGGGGATGTAAATGAGAAAAGACTTCATGGAACTGAGATGATGTTGTAAAATAGAGTTGGTGTTCTAGTAGAGACCCGAAATATAAATAAATGATTGGACATGATTGAACATTTTTTAATATGGAAAATGACTACGTTGTCATAAATTTATCATGTGTTTCACTCCCATGTATTTACATTTATTAATTTACCATTATTTATAACTAATTTTTAATTTAATGATTTTAATTAAGTGAAAAATGATGCGTTCAAGACACCGTAAAATTGCCTTAAACATGTTTGGACCTAATGGACTAGGAGCCCAACCTTGCGAATTGGGCTTTCGAAATATCATGAAAGTAGGGCTGACGGCAAGCCTTGTGAGATTTGTTTTCCAAATTTTCATCTCGGAGCGGAAATTTTGTAAATATGTGATTATTTGTAAAAAGAATAATTGAAAAAAAATCTTTAAAGGTTATCAAATTTTTCATTGTACAAGATTAACTCACTTTCTCTTCTCTCACTTAATATCATGCCATCATATATAGATAGATAGATAGATAGATAGATAGATAGATAGATAGATAAATTCTTTGTCTGTTCGAATTGATGGATCATCAATCCAAAATATCATAATTAATACATTATAATACAAAACTTAATATATTATAGTATAAAATTAATACATCATAGTACAAAAATTAATCTACCATAGTATTGGGTTAGAAATTTACAAAAAATCAATAGTTACGAGTACAAAAATCAATATATCATAGTAATAACACTAATATATAATAATATCGGGTCAGATGGTTTGATGGGTACTCATAAACTTAACATTACACAAATATTTGTCTATATATATATATTTTCTCCCTCTTCTGTCGATATGAAGAATTCTGATAATTTCTTTAATTTAACACAACTTTTATTAATTTTGTATTGATCACAATCACACGAGGTTAAAACTGAGGTCCAAAAATGCATATTTTTTGTTTGATTTATATGAGTTTTATTCAATGATCAAATATATGTTTCACACTATTATTTCAACACACAAAAAAAAAAAAGACAATCACAAATAATTAATATTTCTAAAAATATTCATTATCACATCAATCTCAATTATTCATTTTCTATCACATCCAATCACATTTTATATTTACTTCTTCTATTTTTCAAAAATAATTTCTATCACTATTCATTTACAAATACAAATGGCCGAAACAAACGGATAGACATATATTTTTTCACACAAGTTAAGCAAAACGTATTGGTTAATATACTTGATATAGGTCATTAAAATTAGACCCTCAAAGGTTCAATTAAAAAGGACCTTGAGTGCCCTAAGTGCACAAGAAGTCAGTTAGGCTCACTTGATAGGGACCTAAGTACTAAAAGAGACCCAAAACTATAGAAATGATACTTTAAGGTCCGACCCGAACCTAGCCCAAACCCGAAAAACTAAGGCGGTGGCCCGAGCAAACATGGATCGTGGATCACCTTGTTGAAAGTAACCTCTGCCATCAGATCACTCCACGTTACTCTTGGATGTGGCTTACTTAAGCCAACTAGTATAAATATGCACAGGATTCAAGACTAATAGTATGATCTTAATCATAATTTTACTTTACTATCTAGCTTATATCTTACATCCTAAGTTTGTTATTGACTTAAGCATCGGAGGGTCTTAGCTAAGGGCATCCTTAACTAGCCTAACGTGTTATCTTTCGCAGTCATTTCATGAACTAAAGTATCTTATCTCACCTAATCAGTGAAGCGAGGACCCTTAACCCTCAACTCAGCTAAAGAGGTCAGGTACATCTGGTTAGTCATTTAATCAATAGGCGCCGTCTGTGAGAAATCTTGGAGGTATATCTAGATATGGAACAAACACCAACTAAGATGAAGTAAGCATCACCTCTAGTGGTAGAAATACCGAGTAAAGCAGGAGAGCCAACACGAATGGCTCACGTCTCATACCCTCCACTTTCAATAATCGTCATTTCGAGAAGAAGATCCTATAATACATATGAGGCAAAGCGAACTTGAAAAGATGTTTGAGGAGAGTAAAAGGAAGGGTAGGAAGACAGCTCATCAGCCCACCCTCCCCCACCCCAGGAGGTCCCACGAGAGGAAGGGCTAAATGAGGAGGGTAATAAAGAGGTTGAGGATGTAGCTAGTCAGAATAACAAATCTTCAATGGGGTGACATGAGGAAGCTCGTGTGGATCCAAAGGTCAAACCAGGAGAAATAAACGAGCTTAGCGAGCAAATGGAGGAAGTAACACGAGAGTTAGATGAGTTGAGGCTAAGGGGAACTGTGACTTCTGCTCTTCAAAAGAGAGGATCCCCCTTTTCATCCAAAATCATGGTGGAGGTTGTTATATCAAGATTTAAGATTCCAGACCTCCCAAAGTATCAGGGTAATAGTGACACTCAAGGCACCTGACAGCTTTTGAAAATGTTATGCAATTGTATGGATATTCTGAGGCAATAAACGCTAGGATATTCATTACTACCCTCAAAGAGAAAGTTCAAGAGTGGTTTACGACTCTTCCTATGGGCACCTAGTAAGTTATGAACAATTGGTACGAAAGTTCTTATACCAATTTGCTAGCCAAAAGATCAGCGACACACTTGTTTACAATTCAACAAGGGGCAAGTGATTCTCTTCGAGAATTTGCTGATGGGTTTAATAATGAGGTTCTAGAGGTACAAGACATGCGAATTGACATGCTGACTAACATTCTTACACACGGTTTGCAAAAGGGACCATTAGCTTCAGCTCTTGCTATTGAGCCTCCTATTGATAATGATCACCTAATGCAAGTAGCACAATAATAGATCTTGGAGGAGGAGATGAATATGTTGAAGGATAGAGGATGGTTCCAACCAGGTTATAACCAAGGGAAAGGAAAGATCTTCAAGGGAGACTTCGATTTTGGTCTGAAAAAGACCTTGATCGAGGCTTGGTCAAGATCGGGGGAGGCTTGGAAGATACAACAAATATACATTATTAAAGGTCCTAATAAGAGAAGCTTTGGTGGTAATCTAAGGGTCTAACAAGGTTCAATGACCTAAAAAGACGAGGTCAACCCCAGCGAGGAGGGACTCCAATATATATTGTCATTTCCATAAGGACCATGGGCACGATACTGAAGATTATGTCCAGTTGAAAGATGAAATACAAAGGCTAGTTCAACAAGGGTTCTTACGAGATTATATTGTGAAAAATGAATGGTTCCCTCAAAAATAAACCCATAAGGCTCTTGGGTGGCATTTTCCAGTATCTCGCAGGTTTAAGAGTCAATCCAGGGATCGTATGAATGCAAGGGAAAAGTGAGAACACCTGCGAGAGCGCCTTGGGCCAAGAGTATCTCAAGAAGATGATAACTTGAGTAAACAAGGAGTTATACAAGTAACTACAGGGGGGCCATGTGGAGGGGATACCCAAAGTGCAAGAAGAAATCACATTAGAGACCTCTCTCATAGGGCAAGGGGAAGTGTGCAGATAATGAACATCTACAAAGGAGACCGTATCACCTTTGATAGTCGGGACCTCGTTGGAATTTATGCTGGACACAATGATGCGATGGTGGTCACCATAGACATTGCTAATTTTGCGATGCAAAAGTTTTGGTAGATAATGGGAGCTTGGAGGATATTATTTTTATGAGTGTCTTAACAAAAGTAGAATTAGACGTTGCCGCCTTAAACCCGGTAGAAACACCTTTGACAAGATTTGGGAGGAAGTGAGGTAGTGCCCTTGGGAACCATGCACCTCTACGAAAAACGATGATGATCAAGTTTTGGTTGTGGATGCCCCATTTGCTTACGATGTGATTTTAGGGAAACCTGGATTGAGTAAATTCCAAGCTATCGTATCTACTTACCACTTAAAAATGAAGTTCCCCACAAAGAAAGGGGTAGGGGAAGCGAGAGGCAATCAAAGGGCAGCTAGAGAATTTTATCATCTCTCTTTGAAAAAGTGAAAGAAAGAAAGAAAGAGAGGTGCGAACCATAAGATAAATAGCCAAGAATGAGGAAGTGGGCTTAAATAAAAAGGAGCAGGAGAAGATAAAGAAAGCTAGAACCATGTACGAATACCGAATTGAGCCCTAAAAAACATATAAGGTGGTGGAGTTGGAACCGGTTAACCCGAAGAAGTTCACAAAGATTGGGTCCCAGATGGATTCAAGTTTGGAGCTTATGATGATTGAATTCATTAAGGAAAATGTGGATACTTTTGCTTAGGAGGCATCTGATTTCCAAGGTATTGATCCGTAGGTCATGGTACATCACTTGAGTGTGGGTCTAATGGCAAAACCAATAAGACAAAAAATGGAGCTTCGAAGGTGGGAGAAATAGGATCAGAGAAAATGAAGTGAAAAAACTCTTGAAAGTAGGGTATGTTATGGAAATACAAATCACATAATGGTTGTAAAATGTAGTTGTGGTTTCGAAGAATGACGGGAAATGGAGGATGTGCATGGATTTTAAAGACCTCAACAAGGCATGTCCGAAAGACCATTACCCTCTACCCCGAATAGACCTTTTTGTTGATTCCACAGATGGGTGCGCCTTATTGAGCATGATGGATGCTTTCCAAGGATATCACCAGATCGTTATGGGAGAGGAGGACCGAGATGAAACCTTATTTGTAACAGATAAAGGAGTTTACTATTATTTAGTAATGCCATTTGGTCTAAAGAACGCAGAAGCTACGTATCAAACACTTTTTAACCTCGTGTTCAAGGAGGAGATAGGTAAGACAATGGAGGTATATGTAGATGACGTGCTCCTGAAGAGCATGAAAGAACAAGACCACCTAATATAAAAAAGAGGATAAACATAAAAAAGAGTCGATGCTAATCTCGGTCAACACCCCCTTCCACGCATACTGGAATTTAATGCGCCTCTCTCGACCCTTCGTTTCTAATACATCTTTATGCGCAAACACCCAGATTACACATCTTTCAAGCCGGAAAAGAAAGTGGAGAAGAATGAGCAAATCGCAAAAAGCACTGTAAACGAAGGGCAGTCCAGTAAATTACTTGATGTGGTGGAGATTTACAAGCCGAGCTCGCACGTCAACCCAATATTTGTTGTCGTTGGAGCCGACACCGGCAAGTAGATTTTTTTTCTTTTTCGTCGAGTTGAAGCTCTTTTGGCTCTGAAGCTGAAGCTGTAGTAGGAGTGAAGAAACATGCGATATGCGTATCAATTCATTTGTTGCATCGATGGCTAGAGAAAGGAGAAGTCATGTTGGCTTAATTGTCTTTTTTTGTGTTTTTCTTGTAAAATTATAATGTAAAATATCTTTTTAAGTATATTGAATGCTTTTGTTAACATTTGATGTTGATTAATTTTTATTTTCATGAAATATGAATTAAATTGTAATTGTTTGGTATTTATAGGTTGAGATTAGTAAATAGAACGGACATTTAATTCTTTTTTTAATTATTATTTTAGAATTTAGATGGGTTATATTGAAACCGATGTTAATATTCTCTGTGTCAACGACATCAGTTCCTCAAGAAACCGATGTTATTACTGGTAGCGCTTCTTAGCCACCCGGTCTTGTTTTTGGTGGCGCTTTAGAGTTAAAAAGCGTCATCCGATTTTGTTTTTGGTATCGCTTCATCCTAAGAAGCGCCACCCGTGTTGCTGTGACTTTAAGTGTCGCCTGAATTAGTGGCGGTTCAAAAGCGCCACTAATGACTGTTTTGAAGCGCCACCAATTAGCTTTTCTGCACTAGTGGCAATCAGGGTCATAGCTCGTATCCGGAGAAGATTCCTTATCTTATAAGTGGGTGATGTTACGAATGTTTGCAACTCTCATTTCGGAAAAATGAAATAAGCTTGAGGGGCTACTCGTTTCCGAAACCATATTAGATGGTGTGGACTAAAAAGTTATTGACATGATAGGAGACAAAATGAACAAAGAAAAGGTCGAAATAATAAAAAGAGTAAGAAGTTTACCTCAAGAAGAAGGGGCAAGAAAATGAACGAAAAGCAAGTATGTAAAAAAAAAATTGTAATATCTTTAAGTGAAAGTTAAAAGATGGATGCGGCAAATTGAAGGTGTCACTTTTATATAAGAGTATATATATATAATAAACCCATTTTTTTTAATTGAAGGGTATGGATTAAATCTCAAGGGTTTGGGGAATATAACATTTGACAAGAAAAATAATAGAGGGTTGAAAATAGGTGGGTGAAAACTTCAAACTCACCCAATAAGTGAAAGTTTGAAAAAGATATTTTTTGAAATTCACCCTTATACACGGTAGCTTACTTAAAATCATGCTTCCTTAGAAGATGAACTGATTTGGACGGATGAGAAACATTGAAAGTTGGAGTAAGAAGTATGCTCAGGACAGTAAAAAAGGTGATGTGGTTTTGAGCAAATGGGTTCAAAAGTCAAAACCTTATATCCGATATCATTTCTGTAAAGACCGGAGCGTTGGGAGCTGAAGAAACAAAATTTTGTTTTGTAGATAATAAGTTCACCTCCTTGGCAGACGGACTTGATTTGCTCACTTAATGCAGTGTTCTAGGTTGTCATTTTATTTAATGATGGTTAATAGGGTCTCCTTAAGCGATTAAAAGGGAAGGAGGAAGCTAAAACCCAAAAGTCAAAATTACGTGTGGGGCTTAATTGGGAATGTTGGAAGGCCCACTTTGTTACGAAATGTAACATGTTTTTTTAATGAAAAAGTTGGGAATGTCATTTCCTCAAAGTGGTACCAATTTAAACTGCAAACTACAAAGTATAGAATAAGGAGTAAAATAGAGTTTTTCAATAATTTTTAGACTCATCTCAAGAACCAACGAGTTCGTGATGTGTTGCTTCCAGAAATAAGGATGAACCAACGAGGTGGTGATGTGTTGCTTCCAAAAATAAGGATGAAGGCGTTAATTTAAACAAGAGCTCACTCGCCAATTGAGGGGTTGATTTTTCGGGAAAATGTGATACTTCACTTTATTTAATATGAACACCCCGTGAGTATGATATTATATCGTCTACCCAAAATTACAGTAGTACCAAAATACTAAAGTAACTAGAATTACAGTAGTACCAAAATACTAAAGTAACTAGTTGAGTAACGATATATGTAAGTAAAACTAAGACCCTAAAAGGTTCAATTAAAAAAAAAAAACTAAGTGCCTTAAGTGCCCAAGAAGTGAGTTAGACTCATTTGATAAGGATCCAAGTACTAAAAGATACCCAAAACTACGGAAATGATACTTTAAGATACGACCCGGACCAACCCAAACCCAAAAAACTAAGGTGGTGGTCCGAGCGAACATGGACTGTGGATCACCTTGCTGAAAGTAACCTGTGCCGATCACTCCATGTCCACTTGAATGTGGCTTACTAGCCAAACTAGTATAAATATGTTGCGCGATCCAAGATTAATGATATGGTCTTAATCATAATTTTACTTTACTATCTACCTTATATCTTAAGGTTACTATCTACCTTATATCTTAAAAGTCTAAGCTTGTTCTTGACTTAAGTATCAAAGGGGACATCCCTAGTTAGCCTAACCTGTTATTTTGATTTTCATATATAATTAATAAACTATTTCGTAATGGGTTATAACCTTCCATAGCCACAGCCATCGTCATGAGGTTCTGTATTAAGGAATGCCTCAAGTCGTGTTGAGCATTACTGAACCTTCGATGGTCAGATGTAACATTCTAAGTTGAAAGGGGTCAGCAATTCGTGTATTTCGTTCTCTCTGTAGGCCCAAAGTTTGTGCCTTTGAAAGTTTATACTTGTACAATATCGTGAACTAGACAGATTACATACAATACAAGAAAAAGAAACTGTCCAAGATAAAGACTTTTATTATAGTGTGAAAAGCAAAAAGATAAACTTAAAGCAGCAGATCCCGTTGGACATTCAAAACAGAACAGGCAACAGCTACAAAACTAATCAAACAATACTTAATTGAGTGCTATACATAAAGCCTCGTAATAAACTCAAACTAACCAACTCAAAAATTCATTTCAGAGGGCTTTATCCTCGGTTATCTCACCACATTCTTGTATCACAACGGGCGATGAAGGAGATCCAGAATCAGATCCAACCTTCTCCATCTCCTTCACCACACTATAGCCATCAACAACTTTTCCAAACACCACATGTTTCCTGTCAAGCCAGGGCGTCTTCACAGTTGTGATAAAGAATTGTGACCCGTTGGTATTCGGTCCTGAGTTCGCCATTGATAAAAGACCAGGCTCCGTGTGCCTAAGATTGAAATTCTCATCAGCAAATTTCTCTCCATAAATCGATTCTCCACCAGTCCCATTGCCACGTGTGAAATCCCCACCTTGGCACATAAAATTAGGAATAATACGATGAAACTTGGATCCTTTGTAGTGCAATAACTTCCCACAATCTCCGATACCGCGCTCACCGGTGCACAGGGCTCTGAAGTTCTCGGCAGTTTTTGGCACAGTGTCCGCAAACAATTCCATCACTACTCGCCCAGATTTCGCATTTCCTATCAATATGTCAAAGAAAACCTTGGGGTTCCTCATTCTGTGAGAGTTACCTGAAACCAAGGCAAATATAATAAGAAAACAAACAAACATTATCTTTAAGACCAAACTGTTCAACTAAATTAAAGTGTTCACATATATCATCCGGTAATAATCCTCCTGAAATAGAAACAACAAGAGCTACTAAATTACGAATGATTATTTTCTATAGCACAGATTTTGAGCTCCATGGCTTTTAGATAATTTGAACCCATGAAGCCTTCGATATGTGCACACAGTCAGATTCACGAAAAGTAGAACAACACTATGGATTAATTCAAAGGATCTTACTTGTATAACAAATTGTTATGAGGACAATAAAATCCTTAGGGTTTTCTGCTTCGTCCGTTATATTTATAGATAGTTATATGAGGCGATGTCAGTGGCTGCGGCGTGCGGGATGTTTGAGGGTTTAGGGTTATTGTTTTGTTCTTTTCAATCATCGCCCTAAATGTATGCGTATTTTCACACAGCTCCTTTTTCTTTTTAAGTTTTCTGTGAAACTTACCATCAATAATCAATAGTGAGGTAATCACACTTATTAAGCACAAAAGCTATACTTTAAGAGTGAAAAATATTGTTTATCTATCTATCCATAATAATAATAACTCTCTCTGCTATAAATAGATTGTGTCGTGGTTTTAAAAAAAAAAAAAACTTATCTCATTCTATTTATTATATTCATATTTTTTTAAAAAAATTAATGTTATTTGTTAATAGGTTAACTGTTAGTTTGGGTTTCACTTGTGAGATCCGTTAGAAAATATTAATTCAATTTTAAAAACATAATTTATATTCAAATATATTATAATCCCATGAGTTTAATTTCGATTTATTATGGGGTTACTAATTTTGAATTGCAAATTTATTGTGTAGATGTTACATATTTTGGCTTGATTCAAAATGAATTTTGAAATACAAGCATGTATGTGGACATTTGTGTAGTCAAATGGTTAAATGGAATTGATTTCTTACCAATGACTTTTAATAGCTTTTAATTTAATATTGTGATTTTAAAACCTTTAGAAATTGTTCTATATAAACTAATAACTCATTTGCAAGAATACACACTTCTTATCATCTAAACAAACTTCTATTCTTACTAACATAATTTCTCTTTTATCTTCATAAAATCTCAAACAAGCTTTCAAACATTTTTCTTCATTATATTACTACAAAATAAAGTATTATATTATACCCATATCTTTTATATAAAGAATATATAATTATATTTATATATAAATACTAGTTGAGCAAATAAAGATGATGATAGGTTCATTTTAGAGGAGTTATTGTCACTGCCAAAACTTCTCTTAGCATTGTTGTATCTTGGGAAAAGAATGCCGTCAGACTCTGTGTGGAGAGGGTGTATCTCTTCTTAGGACAGCGTTTTTGCGCCTCAATCCAGGCTCTTTTTCTTCTTACTCTAAATTTTGTTATTTATTTATTTAATTATTTACTTGCTATTTGATTAATTTTATTATATATTTTCCAACAATATAAGAAGAGATATAAGATAATAGAATAGTGACTATGGGTAATGGTAGTTTAGCTAATGTGCTTGGTGGAGGAACACTAAATCTTAAATTTACTTCGAGAAGAATAATATCTTTAGATGGAGTTCAATTTGTTCCAAGTTTTAAGAAAGATTTAGTTATGCTTCTTTGGTTGTTAGACTTGGTTATCGAATTATAATGGAGTCGAATAAAGTAGTATTTACCAAAAATGACTCTTTTGTTGGTAGAGGCTACTTTTTAAACTGAGTATTGATTTTGATAATCATAGTAATGGTGTTATTAATAATTCACCTTCTTTATATTATTGTTGAAAATTCAAATGTTTGACATGAAAGGTTAGGTCATGCTAATTTTAATATTTTGAGAAATATGGATTTAATCCCAAAATCGAACATAAATAATAAAAATAAATGTGAAGTGTGAGTTCAATCAAAACAACCTAGAAAGCCTTTTAACTCTGTGAAAAGAGAATCAAAATTGCTTGAACTAATTCATAGTGATATTTGTGATTTGCAAAATACTTTAACTCGTGGTGATAAATAATATTTTATCATGTTTATAGATGATTATTCAAGATATTGTTATATTTATTTATTAAGAACAAAAGATGAAATGTTTGAAATATCCAAAACCTACAAATCTGAAGTAGAATATCAATTAGAAAAGAAAATTAATCTTTGAGAAGCGACAGGGTTGGAGAGTATGAATCACGAGAAATGGTAGAGTTTTTTGAAAATCATGGTATCACTATGATTCAGACTTTATGCACCCCTAATTTTAAAACATTCAAGCCTGCTCACAAGAGTACGAGGACACTTGTAGGGTGGAAAGCTGACTCGAGTCGATTCTCAAGGAACAAGCAACCGGAATCTTCGACGATTGTTTAATCAAAATTTAACTCGAAAACTTGTACAATTTGGGGGTTTGGTTTGTTTTGATTATTATCTAACAATTTAAAACGTAATAACATTAAATTAAAACTAAGTAACTTGAATTAAATAACCAACAAGGACTTAATAGCATGAATTAACTTTCAAGGAATCAATTTAAGCAAAACAAAAGCATAAACGGAAAGCATAAGCAAAATCAAATAACATGTACAAATTTAAATAGCATAAACGAAAAGCAATTATCATAACATATAAACGAAAGTAACTAGCATAAACGAAAAGCAATTATCATAAGCGAAACGTAAACGAAGTAAGGTGAAAGATTACGAATTCAATTATCCAAATTAAATAAGGTTTGAAGCATAAAATAACTCAAGAACAATAAATAAGAACAACTACCTAATTCCATGAATTAAACTAAGAAAGCAATTAAAAAGTTTAGAATACTTATTGAAACTAAGAAGTGTAGTAAATTCTCCAACTAACCTGAAGAAAATGCGTAGATCTTGGCCGAAAGTTGAATCACGAACTAAAGAACGGAGCTTGGAACTTGTGACTCTTGGATCTTCGATCTTGATCTTGTACTATGTTATCGGTTGTAAAAATATGTTGTTTTTATGCCTAAGAACTGAAAATAGGTTTGTGGTGGAGAGTAATATGTTTTTGGGACGGATTAGAGGAGGGTTTATATAGTTTTCCCATGTCTTGGAGAACAAGTTAGGGCTAAAATCCGATTCTTACCCGATAACGGTAAGACTAGCGATAAAGGTTACCACTAATAGTACCGTTAACCCTCTCTGAAAAGTCTCTATCCATCCGTAGCGGTATTGGTAGCGGTAAGGAAGTAATCGTTAAGTACACCGCTAAACATCTCTGTTGTTTCCTAACGATGGAACTAGCGGTAAGGGATACCGTTAAGGTCACCGTTAGCTTGGTCTGAGAGCTCTCTGTCCACCTTTAGCGGTAAGGGTAGCGGTAATGGCAACCACTAACTCTCAACTTTGCTATTTCTTCGCCGGAAAGCTTGATTCTCATCTCTTAATCATTGAACTTCGTCTTTTACGTGCTGAACTCCTCCGGTTACTTAGCAATAAGGTGAAAAATAGAGAATAATCACTAATTTGCATCAATCTAGATCATAATATAGTAAAATAAGCTGGAAGTATAAAAATAAAAAATTAAGCTTAATCTACCTAACTTATACCAAAAACAATAAGGAAAACTAACTAAATTACTAATAAAAATAAGGACAAATACGCGTTAATCAACTACCCCACGCTTTATTGGTTTGTTCGTCCTCGAACAAATGATAAATTCAAAGAATAACAAGAATAAAAATAAACACAAGCAATGAGTCATGTCGTGCTACATAGATAATTTTGAAAATATAGATATATGTAATGCAACCTCAAACGCTCGACCCGTATTACATTGTCGCTCCAAAAACAAAATCATGCATCCTCTCAAAGGGTAATATATATGTGTGTACACTCAAAAGCCCTCAAATTTTTTTCTGCATGGGATGTGTTTACGCTCAAATCATAAAAATACAAGCACAATAAATAAGAAATGAAAATTAAAAACTTCTCTATTGCGTTTAAGTGTGTAACTAACAAAGAATCGAAAAAAGTCTTTTCGGGTTGTAATGTAGGCTCTTTGGACGGGTATGGAATATATAAGTCGTGTGGCTAACTCACGATCTAATTTGATCAATAACTCACTCAACTAATCTAATCACGAAGCAATGTGCTTCACCTCATTCAAACAAAACCTCACTTAACTCTCATACCGTAGCCTTTATACTTAGGCTATTTCTCAACTCGAATCCCAAAAACCGACTTGTGAACAAACCACTTAAACAATATAAAAGCTTAAGAATACGCTTCTTTTTTTTTAATTCAACTATTGCCTCTTAAACACTAGGCGTCATATGAAAATAAACAATAGGAAACACAAGCCTTAATAAGCATAGGCAACGACTCAATAAGATTTACCATCCTTTTATTCTTCCCTCTTTTTTTTCTTTTTCCTTTTCTTTTTGAAGGATGGTGATCCTTTATTACAACCTTTTCATAAATCCCTGATCGTAACTCCAAAACACAAATAACCAATAAAAATAACTAACTCTTACCCCACGCTTTTAATGACGCAAGAGTTAACTCAAAAACACTCATAGCTATAGGAAATGGATATTTGGCTATGATTGGCTCATTCAGAATTTATAGTGGTTAATATATATGGCTATGGCCGGAATAAGGATTTTTTTGTGCCTTAACGACATGTTCAAAGCTAACTACACACACCGATTTCAAAGAGATCTCAAAACAGAACTCACTCATATACATGCAAAGATGATAAACACTCAGGCTACTCACTGGCTTTTGCATGAAAAATATTTTGAATTGACGCTGCTTTTAAGGTTTTGCGAAATCAATTGCATCCAAGTACCATTTTATAATATATATATATATATATATATATATATATATATATATATATATATATATATATATATATATATATAATATATAATAATTTTGAAAATTTTATGCACTTATACATGCTCAAAGACATGGACATCAAATCATAAATAGTCAACTTCGACAGGCAAGCCAGACAAACACAATTCAGCGCAGAAATAGCAATTAAACACAAGATGTTACTAATTATTACAGTCCATAAGAATTCGAATTGCACTTATAAACGAATTACAAATCATACTCACCCCCCCTAAAAATCCGGCAATCTTCGGATTGCCATAAGCATAAATAAAATGAAAAGAGGTGAAGAAAAACGTCCCTGAAGACTTAAAAAGTCGAGTCGCTTATGTTAAAGTCGTGCAATTTGACCATCATCTCAATCCTCGTGAGTTGAATTGGCCCTTGATAAACACTACGAAAAACAAAAATAACAAAGAAACAAATAATAAAAATAAAAGATGCAAATATTAAAGATAAATTCACTGTCCAACATCAAATAAAAACATCAATGCCCCGGTGGCATATGATCGTAGGGAGCCTGAGAAGGTGCGTAATCTATCGAATCGGGCTGCAGAGCCGGTGTCCAGTGACTCATGAACCGGGCAAAATCGGCCGTAAAACCCGTCAACATCTCCCTATTAGCCTCGCTCGTCTCTCGTGCCCTCCGTGCTTCCACGTGCACCAACCTTTCCTCCTCGTGCGCTGAACGCGCCTCCTCAAAAGCAAAATGTGCGCCATCCCTTGACGAGCGGGCATCGTACTCAATGCCCGAGAGTCGATCAAACATTATTCTTGAACTCCGTGTAATCGCTCAAAAAGACGTCGAAATAAGGCTGCTGCCCCATACGAGATGGTCCACCTACCGATCCATATCTAGGTCCAGAAAGAGGTTCAGTATCACCTCCATCAACCACTTGGCCGCCGTTTACCGGGGTTTCTGATTCAAGCTTTTTGGTTGCCTACTTATGAAAATGTGTCAAAGATTCAAAAGCTTGTCCGCAAAAGAATGGAGTCGCACGTAGGTTGGCAAATTGACTCGAGTCGTCTCTCGAGGAACATACAATCGGAATCCTTAAATAGTTTTGTTCAATTTCAGATAACACATACAAATAAGGGGGGGGGGGGGGGGGGATTTTTATGAGATTTATTAACTACGAATTCAAAGAACTAGACTAGATTAAT
>BMAC01000296.1:254680-265141 GCA_014905375.1 Phtheirospermum japonicum | reverse complement strand
ATTAATCTAGTCTAGTTCTTTGAATTCGTAGTTAATAAATCTCATAAAAATCCCCCCCCCCCCCCCCCCTTATTTGTATATTAATCTAGTCTAGTTCTTTGAATTCGTAGTTAATAAATCTCATAAAAATCCCCCCCCCCCCCCCCCCTTATTTGTATATTAATCTAGTCTAGTTCTTTGAATTCGTAGTTAATAAATCTCATAAAAATCCCCCCCCCCCCCCCCCCTTATTTGTATTCTTCACCTCTCGATCATTGTACTTTATCTCTAAGGCGCTGAACAATCCCGGGTACTTAGCTGTAAAGTGATAAACATCAAATAATCACTTATTTTGCATCAATTAGATCAAAACACGGTAAAATAAGTTGGACATCTAAATGTACGAAATTAAGCTCGAACGGTCCAACTTATACCAAAAACACTGATAAAAAGATACTAAAACGCTACTAAAAATAACCACAAAAGCATGTTAATCAGTTTCCATTCAAAGCAACTTCGTCTTCTTCTTTGTTCTCTTCTTACTCCTCCGTCTCTTCGTCGTTCGTCCATAATTGGGTCATCGACCTTCTCTCTCCTCTCGGTTTTCAGGGGACACGAACCATTCGCCACAAAAGTGCCAATGGTTGATAGCCATGCACAACATCATAGTCCCTCGGCGCGTATCCGCACAACTCAGCAAGGCCCATGATGAAAGTGTCGTGCGACATTGGAACCGGTCGCTCGTCGCTTATTTTCTTCATGCTCTTTAGGTGCTTAATTATTAGGGGGTAAATTTGTACGAGCTTCCCCTTCGCCATACACCACATGGCATAAAGCTCGTCCCTGTTTATCAAAGTTAGGTCCTCTTTTCCGATCACACATTGAGCCAAAAACTGGTACGCGGCATACAAGGCATTGTCTTGCACCATTGTGAGGGGGTATTGATTCTTCCCCTCACTACCCAGAAGTGTTATTGTCGCCCAAAACTCCCTTTCGTTATAATGATAGTCCCACTCGCGGAGCGTCATTCGTCCTTCAAAAAAAAAACATGGCCTTGATCGCTTCAGGAGAGAAATTATACTCCCGTCCCCTGAATCGGCACGTCAATGTATTGTCGGCCATAATCTCGAATGATGTACAAAATTCGAGCATTAGTTACTCGTAGGCCGGGATCGAATCCGAGCCCATTGAACACAGTTGAGGTTGTTGATGTACCCCACAAACCTTTCGGCAAATGGACCACCTTGCACCACTTGAGCGAGCCAATAATCAATGTTGATAATTAACGGATTTACAATTTTTCGGTTCAATAATGATCTATAAAGGTCGACTTCGTCTTCGTAAACCTTGAACCTCGAACCGAGTTTCTTTTCCATATTCTTCCGTTTATTGTGTGATGATGAGGTCATGGTTAAAATTAGAAAATTACCGTATTGCGGCTTCAACTATTGGTCGGAATGCGACTTTGAAAAATGGGGCTCATACTGTTCAAAAATCTGGCCGGCAGAATACCTAGCGGTTAGGCCTAGCGGTAAGCCTAACCGTTACCTATAACCTCTACGACTTAGCGGTACGCTAGCGGTCAGTGATACCATTGCTGATACCGCTAGTGTGTTGTCGCACAATTGGTGTGCGGAAAATTCACCGGCGATTTCTCAAACAAAATCAATCCAAACAATCTACTCAAAATACACTTGAAATCCCAACCAAACCGTTCAAAGAGTGTAGAGCAGCCACACTTACCCTAAATCGCTGAATTCAGAACTGAATACCTTGGCGAAGTGCTTCCGCCCGTGGTTGAAATTCTCCTCCCGGAACACGTCTAAGTTTCACCGGAGTGCGACGAGTTTTGCGTGGTAAATTGATGTTGTGAACAAATCCGGGAAAGATTTTGAAGGTAGCGGTGGGTGTGTGCGGCTAACGGTTTGAACGAAATAACGCGAACCCTAAAAATTTCACAACTTATAACGCATTCCGGGCCGGGCTTTAATGAGTTAGCGGTAAGGGTAACAGCTAGCTTTTGCCGCTACGAATTCTGCTTGTGACTAACGGTGATTATAGTGGTAACGGTTACCGCTAAGTCACCATTAAAGGGGTAAATCTGCATAATCTCACATGGAAAATTAAAAACGTCCAAGCATAAAAATAAAAATTATAATAAAGAAGAAAACGTACGAAATTAAAACTTTATTAATTCTGAATCGTGAAACTTAGACAATGGGATTAAATAAAATTGAAATCGCAATAAAATAAACTAGATAGAATAGGATAACAATCCTATGACTCGATGAAAACTTAAATAAAAACTTAAATATTGCCTAAGTAATTAGTTAATCGAAACGTCCTAAGGGTCAAGGGGAGTTCAGTCTGTAAAGCATGTTCTCGAGCTTGTCGATCTTATCATTAGCCTTTTCCTGACGTTGCTTCCAATATTCTATGTTCCAAAGGTTTACTGCGTTGCCTTCCTCAAGATTTCGAATTTGGGCTTCCAACTCATTGACTTTGCGTTGGAGTCCGTATTTCTCTCCTCGAATTGCGTAGTTTTCATACAGGAGGTCGACACCATATCTTGATGCTTTAGCCAATTCGGCCTCCTTTTCTTCCAGGTGATTTTCCCAAATGGCAACTTTGTTTGCAAAGAAGGCTTCGTTCCAAAGAAATTTAGTATTCTGGGTTGTCAGTTTCTCAATCTCTTCTCTAGCCAAGGCGAGTTGATCTTGAAGCTCCTACATGGTCTCGTCATGCTCCTTTGGTTCTTCAATTTCTCTTTTGAGGCTACGCCTTGCTGCCTTCAGTTCTTTGTTCTCCCCCTTCAGCTGGGAAATTGTGTTCCTTAAAGTTGCATTCACTTCCCCTGCTTTCTTCAAGTGATCCTCCAATGAGGTGATCTCAAGGGTGGCATTAACTTCGTCTAGTTGAAAGCCATTGTTCATGGCCTTCACCTTCTCTAATTCGCCTTGCATCCCTGCCATGGCTTCTTCGTGCTCCCTTCTTGGAATCCACCCACGTTCGTGGTTGTTGGTGGCTTGTTGAATTCCCCTCATGGTGTCGAGAATTAAGAATAATCTCGGTGTGGGGAGATTTAGAATTAAAGAGCTTTGAAGAGTTGTGAAATGTAGGGTGTTTAAGGAATGGTTTATATAGGAATTATTGGCTCTTGAAAAGAGGAGTCCTAGATCTTTCCCAATTTTAATAGGAGATATTAAACTTACCTAGTCAATTTAGAACTCTCAAAAGGTAAGATCTAGACCTTAAACTCAGCCAAAATTCGTGCAAAATAATACTACAAATTTACTTACCTGGTGGGATTATCATTCCAAAAATTTGCAAACTGATTCTTTCCAAATTCTGCAGATCTGATCACTCTAGCGGTAAGGGTTACCGCTAAACATATCGTTAAACTCTCTGTTACTCCCTAGCGGTGAACTTAACGGTTAGAGTAACCACTAGATCCACCATTACACCCCCTCTATTCCAGCTAGAGGCAAGTTTAGCGGTTTGATCTTCATCGTTATGCCTAGGATGCTAACTGTAAGAGCTAGCGGAAAAGGTCATCTCTAGGTAACCGTTAGATCCCCAGATTTGGCGAATTTTTAAACTTTTTTTGCTCATCAACATCGCGTAAACGTACCACGGCATAAACTCGATTATAGATAAAATAAAAGAAAGAAATGTTCAAGAAGAAAATTAAAAAGAAAGAGAATAATACACATGCTTGGGTTGCCTCCCAAGAAGAGCATCGTTTTAACGTCGCTTGCTCAACGCGAATTTGAGCAATCAATTTTCAGATGGAGGTGGGTCCACAAATTCCAGCACCTCACGATCTCGACTTGTCATTATTCCATCATGATACAGCTTCAATCTGTGTCCATTGACTTGAAATGTTGTATCCTTTTTCTCATCGTATAGAGTGACCGCTCCAAAATTGTTGATTTCTTTGATCACAAACGGCCCACTCTATCTTGACTTAAGCTTACCTGGAAATAACTTTAATCGATAGTTATAGACTAAGGCTAACTTACCAACCTCCAATCATTTATCAACAAGTTTACGATCGTGACGGATCTTCATAATCTTCTTTTGCCTCCACGCGTCATCATATGACTCGTTTTTGATTTCTTCGAGCTCGGTCAATTCCAACTTTCTATATTCGCCCGCTTCATTATAGTTCATATTTAGCTTGCGAATGGCCCAACTTGCTCGGTGCTCTATCTCAACAGGCAGATAACACGCTTTCCCATAAACGAGTCAGAAAGGACTCATACCAAGCACTATTTTATAAGCCGTTCGATAAGCCCACAATGCATCAATATAGATTTTACTTTCTACGAAACGATAAATAACAAAAAAAAAATGATTATACCAATAAATATATCTTTAGTAATAATCTAAAAAAGAATTTTAAACAATAAGAATTCTAAAAAATAAGCGGTAATATGCCGAAATACAATAGGATCTGGAAAAATCTTTGAAAATCTTCAAAAAAATCATACAGAAAATCAGAGAATGATTTTAACTTAATATAAGGCAAATAAAAATTAGTTTGATGTGGATATTTTGCAAGATCTTTTATGATTCTCAGAGTCATTTATTTTTTTATATTTGACTAAATTTTTATTGTTTTGTACAAAAATAGTGACTTAATTTGGCAGTCATTATGTGTATAATGAACCCAAAATATGTTATCCTTGATTTTAATCATGTTTATCAATTAGGATGAGTAATAGATGTAAAGAATCGGTTCTTAAAATTTATGTACTTTTAATATATACATATTCGCCTATTTGTTAATATTGTTGACACCCTATATTTATACACAATTTAACATTTATTTTTTTTTTATTTTATAATGTATTTATTTCGTTCTGCCCGCGTAATACGCGGGTGACTACACTAGTATAAACTAATGACTCATTTGCAAGAATACACACTTCTTATCATCTAAACGAACTCCTAATCTTACTAACATAATCTCTCTTTTATCTTCATAAAATCCCAAACAAGCTTTCAAGTATTCTTCTTCATTATATTACTACAAAATACAGTATTATATTATACTCATATCTTTATATAAAGCACATATAATTATATTTATATATAAATACTAGTTGAGCAAATGAGGATGATGATCGGTTCGTTATAGAGGAGTTCTTGCAACTACCAACACTTCCTCTTGGGATTGTTGTATCTTGGGAAAAGAACGCCGCCAAGCTCTGTGGGGAGAGGACGTATCTCTTCTTAGGATAGCATTTTGCGCGCCTCAATATAGGCTCTTTTTTTTCTTACTCTAAATTTCTTCATTTATTTATTTTATTATTTACTTGCTATTTGATTAATTTCATTATTTATAGCACTATTTTCCAACAAGATCTTCGGTGTTGAGTTGTTTGCATGTGGTGTTTCGAATATATTATATGGAAAATGATATTTTCTTCTTAGGTATAAAATAGTATATATTTTCTTCATTTGACATCAAATAATTATTTTAGGGTTACATACTCCTCCCGTTCACATGTTTCCTCTCATTTTGTCTCACTCTTTCATTTGCAAATTTTAATCCCCAAAACTCCTAAATACAAAAGTATATTTTTGTTTACGTTTGATTCTTAATAAAAAATATTCTAAATCATTTGTTGTAAAGAAAAAAAAATATCTTTTTTTATATTTGTTTCCCATTTTTCAGTTCTAATATCTTCAATTTTTTCTCAAACAAATATCACACAAAAAGCTGTCAACCATATCATCTAAACAAAAATCAAAACTCATGCAACATACATAATAACTGCACGAGATATAGACATGATGCAAGAAAATTAACAAAAACACAAAATATATATCAGACAAAATAAACGACACAATACTAAATATCAAAGAATAAGGAAAAAAAACTCTAGATCATATATGCAAATTAATTATAAGAAAGTGAATAAAATTAAAATACCGAACATCCGGACGCAATAAATTGAGAAATATTCAAAGCATTTGTGTATGTGTTGGGGGTTCGAGGATTGAAACATGGAAAACCCTAATTTAGAAATCAAAGGAAATTTAGAAAATTACTCTGATATTCAATCAGTTAATTCGAAAGCTTAGTACTGCTTCCATCATTGTCATCGTGAAAGGCGGTAGACCAAAATTGTTGGTGGTTGCTTTTCTCCACTTTTCGATCGGGTTTTCACACAGAAAATCTCTTGAAGTTTCGGGTGGATGATTGTGTGGGATTATGTGGAATGTGAACTGTTTTCAGTTATTTTTTATCTAAAATAGTAAGTTGGGCGAGCACGTGTCAATTAGGTTGGCACAGGCGGGCAGGTTCTTTGATGGACATGAATTAATTTAGAAAAACAATAAAAATCATCCTTATATATTAATACAAAATCTTCCTAACCTATGTGTGTCTGTTTCATATGCTCCGTTTGACATATAAAGAATTATGGTGCTTCACTTGCATATGTGTCATCCGAGCTTGATATCTACCTAATTAATATTTACCTTTTATTATTTCTTGCCTAAATTAATCTTTTCCTTTTATTATATTTTGTCTAATTCAATATTTATATTTTATTCAATTCTATATTTAATTTTATTATCCTAATATAAAATATAAATAAGTCATATATAATTGTAGAAAAGATCTAAATTAGTTATTTCAATTTAAAGACAAATTACATACAAAATATTTTTAATTAAAAAATAACTCTATTATGAAAATTAAAATAAAAATAATTTTATTTTTAGGATTTTAAATATTCTATATAGGTAAATTAAGAGTTATTTGTAATAATATAAGTATGTAACTAATATTAGTACTGAACTCAATCTAAACTTAAATATAAAATTATATAATAATAATAATAATTATTATTATTATTATTATTAATTAATATTGATTAGACACAGGTACAATGCGACAGGGGTTGAGATTATGTCATCTTTTGAATTTTTCAAAGTATGTACACTAGAAAAAAAATCTGGAATTGTCGACGGCCATATCCGTCATTAAATCACTTACCGACGGATAACGACCGTCGGCGAATCCTTTGCCAGTAATTTCACTTGGCGATGGATTCTTAGCTCGTCGGTAAGTGCCGATGGCTTTCCGACGGACACTGCCGCCGCTAAGCTGCCGTCAGGGATTCCTTTTTTTTTTTTTTTTTAGATTTACCGATGAATTTTGTGCCCGTCGGTAATTAATTAAATATTAAAAAACAATGCCGATGGCATCCAATTTGTTGGTAAATATAATACTATTTAATTTTACCGATGGTCTCCATGTCCATCGGTAAATCGTTTACTAAATTTTCAAACCTGACTTTGTACAGTTCAATTAACTTATTAGACTCCAATTTTTTCAGCCTCAACTCATCGATAATTTTATTAGCCTCGGTCAATTCCCCAATCGTCTTAACAGTTGTTAAGACGATTGAGGAATTGATTGAGGCTAATAAAATTATCGATAAGTTGAGGCTGAAAAAATTGGAGTCTGATAAATTAGTTGAAGTGTACAAAGCCGGGCTTGAAGATTTAGTAAACGACATGCTGCTCACAACAAAGTACATATTTGTTTTTGATAATATTTGTCCATATTGACCAGGATCAATTTGACCCTCATAGATTTATTGTAAATTTATAAGCACGATAATGTGATTAATTAACCTGCGCTGAAAATTGAACCTAAAATCTTGTATTGAGAATTGTTGTTTCTATTTTTATTTATTCTATTTTCAAACTCATCTTCATGGTTTCGGCTTTTCAACAATTGTATTATTTTTTAATCCCATTTTCATATTTTTTTTTCATACATCGAGCATTTGGAGAAGTGAATACAATATTTGAATCTTGATATTGAAATCAATTGTATCATTAATATGAATAATGATATTAATAAAGGAGGCAACTTAACAGTAAGTGGTGCATGGCCTTTGGTATTCCAAATCAATTTAAAGTGGTGCAAGTATAATATAGTTATTGGAAAGTAATTTCCAACTTCAAAACCCAACAAAATCATCAGTCCTCAGCAATATTTCATATCAATAATATAAACGAGTCGAAAATACCTATTGTTTTTACTATATTAATCATACAAAATTTAAAAACAACAATATCAACCAAACACAACAATATCCACCAAACGCAAATATAATATACAATATACATTTTTTTAAACCCCGCCCGATCACCACGACCTTCCCATGCATGTACAAAATACATTTTTTTTAAAAACCCGGACGATCACCACGGCCTTCCCATGCATGTACAATATACTTTTTTTTAAAACCCGACTGATCACCACGACCTTCCCATGCATGTACAATATAAAATAAAATATTCGGCATGCATCACAATATATATAAATTCGATAATGTAATATGATAACCTAAACTATGCCTAAATTCAATAAAATCGAAACCTACATTTCTAGTTAAATATGATTGTACCCTAAATTTCAAAATATTAACTAATTTACCCTTAAACTATGACAAAACTCAAAATTCAACATTAATTATCCAATTAGATACGATCAAATACTAATTGTTTAAAGAATAAAATTAAAAATAGATTTTAAATAAAAAAGATTTTATTATTCTATTTTTAATTAATTTGAAATAGGAAATTATTATTTTTATTTAAGAAAATAGATTTTAAAAACTAAAAAAAAATCAGAAAACTAAAAAAATAAGAAAATTTAATTTTTGTTTTTACTTTATTTAAAATTAATTTACACAATTAAAACAAAATAAATAATAAACATAAATTTTAAATATAAAAATATAAAATTAAAAAAAAATTCAACCCTAAATTCAATTAAATCAAACCCTAAACCTAAAATCATTCACAAGTATAAATAGCTTAAATTCCTAAATTGAACCCCAAATTAAATTTCTCAAAACCTAATTTCTAAATTCAAATCCTAAACCCTAAATTAAAGCCTAATCCAATCCTTCAATTGTAACTTAAAACTATAAATTATAATTTGAATCAAACACCAATTACTAAATTGAATTACAAATCAAATTAAACCAATACCCTAAATAAAAAAAACATTCAATTTAAATTAAAATGCTAACATACCTTAATATATGACGATGGCGGTGCTCTGGGTGCTCCGGCGTATGGCGGTGGCTCCCTTCTCCCTTTCTCATGATTCTTTTTGGTTTGTTGTTGTGGTGAATGAAAATGTGTCTGCAGCAGGCTGCAATTTTATTATTCTTACCGACAAACACATTTCCGTCGGCAAATCCGCCGATAACAATATCCGGCGTTGCCAACGGAAGAAATCCATCAAAAATAGAAACTTGGGGTTGCCGACGGCTTTGTTTCCGTCGGCATATAAAAATCCAATTTTTTTAAAACTTGCCGACGAAAATATTTCGTTGGCATATTGGGTGGGCTTAATTGCCACCAACTTCCCGAGAATTTACCGACGGACATTACTACCGAGGGTCTACGTCCTTTTGTAAGCCGTCGGTAAGGCCGGTCTTTTACCGACGGAATGATACCTGTCGGTAAATTTCGTCGGTGTTTTCGTATTCTTTTATAATGATAACTAATAATTATTAACGAATTTAATCTAAATATCAATATAACATTATTTAATAATATTAATTAATTAGTAGAGATTAGACACAAGTTTAAAATATGATAATTTTAAAAAATTTATTAATATGTAAATAAAATTATTAACGAATTTAATCTAAATATTAAAATAAAAATATTTTAATAATTCATAAATAGATTAGAAATCTACAAATTTAAATTTTTTATTTTAAATTTTAAATTTAATAATTATCATAAATATTTTCTATATTTATATTTATAATAAATAAAATATAATACACTCGTGTTAAACCAACGGTAAAATTAAATAAATAATATATATTTACATCAAAATTAAAAAAATAAATAAGTTTCAAAAAAAATTAAAAAAATATGGTGGGACGCTTCTGGCAAAAGCGTCCCGCACCTTCGGGACGCTTCTGGGAAAAGCGTCCCGGACCTTTTTTCGTCCCCAAAAGTTTTTGGGGCGAAAATGAGTGGTAATATCAAATCACTGTAATTTTTATTTTAATCTTCGTTGTTGTTGTATCTTAATTTGATTGTATTTTTAATTTGAAATTAAATTTCTTGTCATTTGGTTATTTATATTATTTTATTGTATTTTTTTATTTTCAAATTAACTTCTTGTAATTATAAGACATTATTTATAATATGTTTATTTATTTTAATTATAATATATTTAAATAAATTATAAATATAACTAAAATCTTAAATGTATATAATATAAATAAATAAATAAATAAATAATATGTGTATGATTAGGGTTAGGGTTAGGGTTTGCCCCGGGACGCTCCTGGGAGAAGCGTCCCGACCCCAAAACCTTTTTTTTTTTACATTTTCGGTCGGGACGCGTTTGGGAGAAGCGTCCCGACCCCGAATTTATTTTTTTTTTTTCATTTTCGCCCCAAAAACTTTTGGGGACGA
>BMAC01000296.1:190261-239466 GCA_014905375.1 Phtheirospermum japonicum | reverse complement strand
GGAGGGAGAAAGATTCGTTGCCTGCCGAGCTTATTTTGAATTTTGCCGAGAAAAAATGCGTCCCGTCGGAAATCAAGCTGAATAAAACGTTGAGAACGATTTGGGCCGTTAATGGAGTCCGAGACTGAAGTTGATCATGATTCGGGTCGTGCTAAAGTGATTTTCAAGCGTGGCTGTGATGCGGAGGTGCCTCTTAGTAGTGCTGAAAAGATTAGCATTTTCGGGCCGGTTCTTGTTAGTTACCAGATAGGTTATGAGCCGTTGATCTCTGTGAAAATCTCACCCATCATGGTACCTCAGTTCCAGGAAGATAAGAGTTTGATGATATAGCTTTGGAATATTATGGTAGTTATCTGCTTATTACCGAATTATTACAGATGATGAGTTAATTGACTGTGTTGATTTAAATTTACATTGATCCATGATCTCACACCTTATTTGTTTGGAATAGCTAGTACCTTCTCTTAAAACAATCAAGAATTGTTGGTTAAGCATGTTTTAATGAATTAGAGATTTTCTTCCCCCATATTGGAATTGTTTGTTATTATTTTACTCATTAACATTATTCAGTATGTTCAGGTTTGTGGCCGCCTTGAGGTTTCACCTAAATACAAAAATACTTAGATATCTTTGATAAGGTTTATATAAGCCTTACATTTTGCGCCTGCCATTAGTGGAGTTAACGAAAACTGTTGACATAATCGAACATTTTTACAATTGCATCCCTAAACTTTTCTACACTTTACAAATAACTCCAGCTTTTCATCTTTACATTTTATAATTACATCGTTCCACTTTTTTATTTATTGGATGAAAAGGTGGAGCTATTCATAATATTTAGAAAAGTTGAGGGTGTAAATATTCGATGACTGGCGAATTCTGTCATGTCAACTAAACAGTTGGGGCACTGGGTAGTTTTGTAATTTTCGAAGTTAGTTTTTTTTTTTGGGTAATTAGACCAAACCTCAAGGGTAGTTTCTGCAACTATCCCTTTTTTGTTTTTGTAAATTTAATTCTTTAGAGTGTTCTTTATCTGCCATTGCGTTGTCTAGTATTTACTTTATATTTAACATGAGTTGTCGCAAAATGGTTCTTCAGAAAGGCCTGCAAGAGGAAGGTGACCTGAATAATGTTTTTCTGGTTTATCAGTTTTGAAATTTGGTTGTATTTAGAGATGTTGCCATTTTGTACTCGAGGAATGTGTACGGTGTTCGTCACCAGCTTTTTACATATAATGCTTATGTTTTGCATGGTAACCTTTATTCTAGCCGTTTATTATTGCTTAGGTTTGTTCGTTTTAATACTTACAGAATACGACCTGTTTCCGTTTGCCAAAATCATTCTCGTGTTTCCATTCACTCTCCCAAAATAAAACCAAAAAACCTTAAACCGAGAGGATATTTGTTCTTGGTCTCTGTTTGGCATATCTTCTGATTATCATGCGTTTTGATTGGTTGTGGCTTGTAAATTACTCAACTCAATGCAAATGAGGTATAAGTCATGTTATGTCAGTGATTGGTTGATATTTGTAAAATTACGCTTCCGTAGCAGTGATGTCAATAGTTGGTATTTGTCGACTGTCGATGTTATTCACTGAACTGTGTGTGATCATGGTGGTCAAAACACCCCTACACGATCCAACCAGGTGTAACCTAATTTATATATTTATGTCTATAAATTGATGTATTTGTACGCAGTGTATATTAATCACTTATGTGATGCATACAATATAGGGGCAATTTATTAGATGAACCAGGTGCACCTTACAAGGTGCACCATGTTCCCATATAAAAGTATTTTTCGAAATTTTCACGTGCCCTCTCTTTCCATCTCAGAATTTTTTACGCGCTTTTTAAATACTTCCCTCCATCGATTTTTCTTCTCCAGCAACTACACGATCCAAATCGCCAAAACCTCCATCAATTTCGTCCAAATAAAAATCCATCACGGCTATACCCATCGAATTTAACAGCAACGAGATCCCTATCGATTTTAACAACAAACAATTGTGAGTTTTTCTTCGATTTTTCAATCGTTGCTCCACCACCAACAAATAAATCCTTCAATTCCGATGGACTT
The DNA here is from genome assembly GCA_014905375.1 of Phtheirospermum japonicum. Taxonomy (NCBI): domain Eukaryota; kingdom Viridiplantae; phylum Streptophyta; class Magnoliopsida; order Lamiales; family Orobanchaceae; genus Phtheirospermum; species Phtheirospermum japonicum. Next base: position 237,387 of record BMAC01000296.1, on the reverse strand, counting down.
GAATCTGGTAGATGTTCCAATGGACGTGAATCGGTCTGAGGGTAAGTGATTTTGGAAGTTGATTTATTTTTGTATTATATTAGGTTTACTCTATTTCCTTTCTTCTTTTTTTTTCTGCAGTTCTTCCGATTTGTGTTTCTCCTGGAAATATTCCAGTTTCTGGTGCGAGTTCGAACATTCATGAAAATAGTTCGAATACAGGTTTATGATTTCTCCTTTTACTATTCATGAATTGTATATGTGATGATATGCGAGTCTGTACATAATGGTATGTGAGTCTGTATGTGATGGTATATGGAAGCAGAATGTAATGATATGTGTAGTTAGATGTGATAATATGTGAAAATCTTTATGTGATGATATACGAGGAATAATGTGATGATATGTCTAAGCAATATATGATGATATGTGAAAGTAGAATGGGATGACATGTATAGTTAGATGTGATGAGATGCGAAATCTGTATGTGACGATATACGAGCAATAATATGTGATGATATGTGAAATAAATATATGATGATATGTGAAAGCAAAATGTAATGATATGTGTAGTGAGATGTGATGATATGCGAAAGTAATATATAATGAAATGTGGCAGTATTATGTGATTTTTAAATATTGATGTGTGACATTTGTATGTGATGATATGTGGCAGTAATATATGATGATATATCTCAGTAATAAGTGATGATATGTGGTAGTAACATGTGATTTGATTTTTTTTCTTTTTTGGTTTGCTTTATTTTCTGTTTTATTTAGTGAATTCTACTGATGGTGATAGTCAGTCACTTGAGAGAGCAATGCGGAATGATGATTTGGTTGGCATTATAGTAAATTCCGTTGACGAGACTTATAATTTGTATAATGATCATGCGTATAGGGTTGGGTTTAGTGTTAGGAAGGGGAAGGATAGGAAAAGGGTTGATGGCTCACTTTCAATGAAAATGTTTCTTTGTTCTAAAGCTGGTCAGAAACAAGTTTAAAAAAAAAGTAGGTCTTATGCGAAATTAGATGTTAGAACAGGCTGTCCTTCTTTTATTCGGTTTGATATTGATTGTAGTGGTTTGTGGGTTGTTACTGCACATAAGAACGATCACAACCATACATTATGTCCACCTACATCTAGTCATCTTCTTCCATCCCACAGGCAAATTTGTCCGACTCAACTTTATTACCTTAAAGAGTTAAAAAAAAAAGTGGTGTTCGTGTGGCCGATGGTGTACGTGTTTTGAAAAACCAGTCTAATGGTTCACCTTTTTTAGGGTTTAGCACTAGAGATGCATATAATGCATTGAGTAAATCGAACGTATTTGATGGTACTGATTCCAACACATTAATTCAAAATTTTAAAAATAGGCAAGTTAATGAGAAGGACTTTTTCTTCGATTTTGAGGTGGATAGTGAGTCTAAATTTTGTAGTTTTTTTTGGAGAGATGGGCGTATGCGGAAGGATTACGAGTTATTTGGCGACTTGTTGGTGTTTGATACTACGTATCGCACTAACAAATATGATATGATTTGTGGTCCATTTGTCGGCATGAACCATCATGGTAAGAATGTTATGTTTGGGTGTGGGTTTCTAATGAATGAGAGAATCGAGTCATTTGAGTGGTTATTTGACGCTTTTCTGAGATCCATGGGCGGTAAGCACCCTACTACAATTATGATCGACCAATCTGCTGCCATGGCTGCTGCTATTTCCAAGATTTTCCCAATGTCACGACATCGAATCTGCTTTTGGCATATTGGGGAAAACTCGAAGACAAATATTAGATCGCTAAGAAGTCAAAAAGGTTTTATAGACTCTTTCAACTATTTGCTCAAGTACGTGGAAACAGAGGCTGAATTCCAGTTTTACTGGAAAAAGTAAGTAAATATTTTTATACTTAAATTATGTGTTAATTTTTGTTGATAATATATTACAGCAATATGTGATGATATTTAGAATTATTTTATGATGATATGTAGCGGAATTATGTGATGATATATGTCAGCAGTATGTGATGATATCTGAAACAAATTCATGTTTAGGGTTTTCTTTTTTGCTAAAGTAAATTGTGGTGATATATGTCAGCGATGTGTTATGATATGTGTATGTAGTGCGTGATGATATTTATGTAAGTAATGTGATGATATCTGAAATACAATATGGTTTTAGGGTTTTACTTTTTTGCTAATGATATGTGAAAGTAAAGTGTGATGATAACTATGAGTGTTGTGTGATGAAATGTGTCAATAATGTGTGATGATATCTGAATTAGATTCAGGTTTTTAGGGTTTTCTTTTTTGCTAAAGTAAATTGTGATGATATGTGTCAGCGATGTGTGATGATATGTGTATGTAGTGCGTGATGATATCTGTGCAAGTAATGTGATGATATCTGAAATACAATTTGGTTTTAGGGTTTTGCTTTTTTTGCTAATGATATGTGGAAGTAAAATGTGATGATAACTATGAGTGTTGTGTGATGAAATGTGTCAATAATGTGTGATGATTTCTGAAACAGATTCAGGTTTTTAGAATTTTCTTTTATGCTAATATTTTGGTATAAAGTGTGATGATATGTGCCAGTAATGCTTGATTTTTTTTTTTTTTTTCAGGATGGTTACAGATTATGGATGCCAGAGTAATATTTGGTTACAAAGGCTTTATGATATACGAGCAAAATGGTGTCCTATGTTTAACAAAGATTGCTTTTCAGGTGGCATTTTATCTTCTCAAAGAAGTGAGAGCACAAATCATGCTCTTACAAGAAAATTATCAAAGACGGATGGGCTTTGCGATTTCTACAACATGTTCATTGGAGTTGTGTCTGAGTGGAGGAGTAAAGAGAACGGAGAAGATGTACGTTGCATGCTATGTACACCGTCTATGGCCTTAAATGATGTGAAGTTGGTTTTACATGCTAGAGATATGTATACAATTGAAGCTTTCTCTTTACCTGAAGATCAATATATGAAAGGGGATGCATGTCATCAATCATTTTTCTTTATAGAAGAGTCTACTATGACGTATCATGTATGGGTTGAGGGTAGGGATGTTATAAAACATGCAGTGACTTTCAATGCTACAGATTTGTCGATATCTTTCACGTGCAAGTTATTTTTTGAGGTTGGTATTTTTTGTTGTCGTTTTTTGCGTGTAATGAATATACATTGTGTTTGTGCCATTCCTGAGAGATATGTTACAAAAAGATGGCGCAAGGATATTGTTAGTGATCGTATTTTAGATGATGTTCCTGTATTTGATTCTTCGAGTAAATCGATTTTGCGGGCTCGTTATGGAGGATTCAAATGAATAGAAAGTTTCAGGAGTTGATTTTAGCTAGTGAAGACAATATTTGAAGCTCGATCGAAGTGTGAAGAAGTTTTTAAAAGTGCTAAATGTAGTGTTATACGTGAAGTCGGCCCCATTTATTTTGAAGACTGTGTTGATCTATCGTGGAGTGGTGTTATTCAAAATCCTCAAAGTTGTCGTAAGAAAGGTAAGCGGAATAAAAGAAAGAAGAGTATACTTGAGAAGAAGCGCAACCAAGCGAAAGGAAAAAGAAATCGAGCGCAAATTGCCGGGTCACAAACTAAAAAGGCCGTAGAAAGTATACAAGTATTTATTCTGTAATTTATATATTATTTTTCTATAATGTCGTCGTTTTTCATTTTGTTCTATTTTTTTTCAGGATGGTATTTCTACATTTGTTGGAGATGATTATATTATGCATCCGAGTGTCGGTCCAACTTCGACTTCAAATTTCATAGTTGTTAGTCCAAATACGAGTTCAAAACTTCCACCATTATCGCATTCTTTAAGTTGTAGTTCATTTAATTCAAAGTCAATTGATAGTTAGGTTTTTTTAATATATAATAGAATACAGAAATGGCTAATTTTTATTTGTCAAATTGTATTTTTTATTATTGTTGGATTGGTATTTTTTATCCGATCTTTTTTAATTGTAATCGTAATGACAGTTTTTTATGAAAAGGTTTATACGTTTTTTCGTGAGTTTTGGTTAATTTGACTTCGTTTTTATCTTATTGTGAAACAAACTATAGGTTTGTTTCTTACTCTCGGAGATTTTTTTGTATCTGTTTGATGTGTTGGTTTTGTTGTGATGATTTTTTTTGAAAATTATATGTAATGATATGTGAAATTAATGTACGATGATATGTATGTAGGAAATATGATGATATCTATTATATTTTTATTAGAACTTTTATCAAATAAATGGCTGGTGATTCAATTGTATAGACAGTGTGTGATGATATGTGGATGGTGTGTGTGATTATGTGTGGCTAGTATATGTGATGATATGTGGATGATGTATATGATGATATGTGGTTGGTGTATGTGATGATATGTGGTTGGTGTGTACGATGATATGTGGATAGCATATGTGATGATATCTGACAGAGATTGAGGATTTAAAGTTCAACTTTCCATTTTAGGGTTAAATTTTCCATATTAAGGTTTAGTTTTCTATTTTGGGATTTTAGATTTAGTATTTAATTTTTTCTGATGACATGTGGCAGGTATATGTAATGATATGTGGCTGGTATATACGATGATATGTGATAGAGATTTAGAATTTAGAGTTCAGTTTTCAATTTAGAGTTAAGTTTTCTATTTTAGGTTTTTGATTTTTTTTTATTATATGTGGCTCGTATTTGTGATGATATATGTGTGAGTATGTAATGATATGTAGATCAATATGTGATGATATGTTGCTTTTATATGTGTTGATATGTTGCTTTTATATGAGTAGATCACGTCATGATTTATGGTGAACACGTTTTCACTTTGTTCATCATGTTTAATCAGTAAACTTAAAAATACAACATTACATACAAACGTTAATACTTGACATTTAAAATAGTATTTGACATATCATTTATACATAACATGCACCGGAATTACAACTATATAAAAGTCTATTTCCAATCTCTTAAAAAAAAAAGAACAAGAAACTTATAAATTAGAAACTAACATATAATATCTCATCGCAATTCCAAATTATCATATAATACTAAAATTTCAGAGTATATTAAGCAACAAATCTAACAACCACATAACACTTTTGCAGCACTAAAATTGTGTCTTGTTTCTAATGCCCCAACCTCGTACCATTAATGTAAAGCATGAACTAAACCATAAACAATAGAAACCAGAATATTTCTCAACACCTCAATTTGCTACATGAAACAGACCTAAACCAGAATATTGTTTTTTACTCTTCAATTGTCAGAATATAACTACAGCAGACAAACCACACGTCCCACATCTTTCAACACTCGTTTCTTCGTCGTATTCTCCTCGATCATTATGATTGTTGAATAGTACTTTGCTCTCAATGACTTCAACAATTTGTTGTCCTATTGAAAAATTATACAATAAAAATAAATAATATCAATAAATACAAAGAAAATAATTATAAACTTCTAATTAAATTTACTTACATTGTCTTTACTAAAACCTACATTCCATCCATCCACGTCCAACTTCCCCTTATATGTTTTTATATGTCTCATGCAATAAATTCCACAATCATCAAAATTATTTGCTGATCTCCATAGCATTTTCACAATTGATTGCGAAAGTTTTTCCACATCACATTCTTCTTCGAATTGTTGATTTCCAAGTATCTGCTTAATGCTGATGCCTGAGAGAATTGAATATAATGAGATACAATTAGTACAGGAAGGTTTTTTATTTTTATTTTGTGAGATTATTATTGTAGAGTACTTATAATTTTTTTGGGGCCATTGTCGTAATCAATTGCAATACTTGTGCATCGTGCACACGTGCGCACACACACACACACACACACACACACACACACACACACTTACTATATCTGCATCATCAATATCAACATTGCCCATTATACTTAGCTCATTATCAAGCATATTATTGAAATATTTCTTGCTCTCATCCTCATTAAATTTTAAATCCATTTCCATCTGATCCTGCATAATTAATAGTTGATAAGTTTGGACTTTGTCTATAATACTTGACGATATATAATTTTTATCGAGTACATACATGAGGCATTGTAGAGAAAAACACTCTTTTTGGTTCTCCTGGTTCTCTCCTCTTATTATCAATATTTAGCTTCATGCACCAGGCGTCGATGATTTTTTGCACAACCCACTGACTTTCTGAGAGTGTATAGAATTCATGCCTTCTTAACACAGTTCCAAACCCATCGAACAATACTTCACTGATATTTTTAACTAAAACACCGGATATAGTAAGAGGAGAGGTTCTGAATATGCATATATCATCACAATAAACATAAAACATAATATATATAATATCATTACACAAACCCTGAACATATCATCATACAAACTATGCACATACCATCACACATTCTAGGAGTATATCATCACACAACCTATGCACATATCATCATCAACAACTTCTTAAAAAATTATTTGTAATCCCAGAAAAAAAAAGAATATTATATTAATAACATCACAAATCACAAATATATATTTTTCATCATCAGTGTTTGTGAAAATTAAAAAATAACATATTCATATATCATCACACAGATTTTGCACATATCATCACATAGACTTGCAACATACCATCACACAATCCTTGCATATATCATCATTAACAACTTCTTAAAAATTCATTTGTAATCCCAGAAAAAAAATAAGAAGAATATTACATTCACATCACAAATCACAAATATATATATTCATCATCAGTGCTTGTGAAAAATAAAAAATAACATATTCATATGTCATCACACATATAGTATACAAATCATCACACAGACTATGAGCATACCATCACACAAACCATGCACATATCATTACTCCTTAGAAACAAAAACTTAAGAATTACTTATTTTTTTGTGTCTTGAGTTGGTTCTAAGAATGCATACTCTGAAATGAGTTTCTCCTTCATTGTAACCAGTTTATCCGCATTTAAATTATTTCCTGTCTAGAAAGGAGATCTGAAATTCAACAGCAGATTTTTGAACTTCCTCTTTGGGTTCTTTCTTTGGAGCACATCCACAGTGTCATCCTCAGACTTGTCAAGCATGCTGATTTATAGAATGTGACAAGAAATAATTTTTATTTTTATTCGTCAATTTAAATAGTGCAGTATTCAAAATTGAAAAACTAATATATTATTTTAAGAAAATATTTACAGTTAAATACCTTGTGAATTTCAACTCATCAAATGGGGTCACGTTCTGAACTTCATCATCACTGTCTTCATCAGCTATATCATTATCACTACCAGCATCATCACCATCAATATTACAATCAATATCACCAAAATCAGCATTATCACCATTACCACCACCATCACCATCACCATTACCACCACCACCACCATCAACATCAACACCAGCACAAAAATTACCCATAGGTTCAATATCTTCAAGCCCTAAAGAAAATGTGGGTGGTGATATTCCATTGGGACCTTTCTCTTTGTCACCTTTTTGGGTTTGTACAAAGCATCCCACAACTCAAAAATCATGGCTGCAACTTCTGGATCATCAAACATATCATCATCTAAGATGCTACTGTTTTTTTGGCTTGGTGGTTTTTCAGTTGGTGATTTCTGACTTGGTGGTTTTTTGGATGGCGATCTTTGGCTTAATAATTTATTGGTTGGAGATTTGGGGGTTGGTATTTTCTGGCCCGATTCTGGGTGCTCTTCAGTTGGCTCTTTCTCTTTAGAGCTCAGTATGAGTTCAAACGGTGTTATGAGAATGTCATTTGTTGTTTCTGTTTTCCCGATCTCATTCATGACATCTCTGAATTCATGGACTGCTTCAGTCATCTTCCCCAAAACCAGCACCAGTTTTTTTGTTGACTCTTCTTCAATGTCAACAAGGTCAGAGCCCTTCTGTAAAAAAGACATGTTTAAGCAAGTTAAATATTTTAGAGAATAACATCCCAACTCACATAACATATATTCATCATCAGTGCTTGTGAAAAATAAAGAATAACATATTCACATACCATCACACAAACTACACACATACCATCACACAGACTCGGAGCATATCAACACACAAACCATGCACATATTATCATCAACAACTTCTCAAAAATTCATTTGGAATCCTAGAAAAAAGAAAGGAATATTACATTAATAACATAAAAAATCACAAATATATATTCATCACCAGTTATTGTGAAATATAAACAATAACATATTCATATATCATCACACAGACAATTCACATTTCATCACACAACCTAGGAGAATATCATCACACAAACCATTAACATATCATCATCAACAACTTCTTAAAAATTTATTTGTAATCCCAGAAAAAAGAAAGGAATATTACATTAATAACATCACAAATCACAAATATATATTCATCATCAATGCTTGTGAAAAATAAAGAATAACATATTCATATACCATCACACAGACTGTTCACATACTGTCACACTTAATAGGAGCATATCACCATATAAACCATGAACATATCATCATCAACAACTTCACAAAAAATTATTTTATTTAATTTTTTCATCTTAAAATTAAACACATACCATTTTGTCACTGTCTTCTTACTTCACTAACCACTCAATAATCTTACCCCTTCCAAACCCCCCATATTTCTTTTCTCCACTAACTCTATTGTCCAGTTCACTTGATCCCCAATTTGAGCAAATTGGGAATATTCGTGAATTTTCCCTCCGCACCTTGAACTCCATCCGGTCAAGGTAGCACAACTGCATAAAAGACATTAATGTTAGACAATTTTATTTCTTATTATTTTATATCCCATTATTTAAGTAGTAATTCACATATGCTTACCATCAAGAAAACTACAGGTCCTGTGAAAAACTTATTCAAAGCTGTGCTTGTCTTCCATTCCTCAATTAACGAAATCAGTCAGTTGATCGTAAAATGGCACCAGTTGAGATTCTCGATCTCGTTCACATCTTGAAGGCACTTCAAGATCTTATATTTTGCTTTTCGATCCTGGTGTGACTTGAACATGGTAGTGACAACAAACACGACAAAGTCGCGTTTGAAGTCATCACTGTAGTCAACCCTTGTCTGTAGAGTCTCGACAATTTTAGATGTGAAAGGCACAATATTTGTAACTCCCCACCGCCGTTGCCATTCTTTTACGAAATCTTTATACTTATCATCGTCTTTTTTAGTATATACATTGAAAAATAAAATTATTTAGGATACATAAGTATTATAGTGTAATTAATATAATTAATGCAAACAATTTAAAAATACCTTTTTCAGCTAAAGCTTCTGTGACAGATTTTTCCCCAATCGGCAAGTCAAACACAGAAACTACATCCTCCTCCTCAATCTTTAACTCATCTTCCTCTAATCTAATCGAGCATCTGCAACAATCAAACTTCTCCACCAGAAATGTTATCAACTCAACTTGATTTTCTCGAGTTGACAGCTTCCACATTCCAGCAAATCCAATCTCTTGGACTGCTACTTTTTGTTCATCAGTCAGATATTCAATCAGTTTGAAGAGAGGGTTAGGAGATGTCCTGAATCGAATATGGTCTTTGTTCGATTTCCGAATAAATTTCTTCTTTTGAGGAGGAGGATTTGCTAGATCAGTTGCAGGTTGTTTTCGTTTACGAATCTGCTGCAACACAACCTGGGAAATAAATAAAATAGACCATCACATACACCAACTACATATCATCTAATACACCAAACACACATATACACATATCACATACACCAGGCGTATATCATCACATACACCAATCACATGTCATCCTATACACCAGCCACATATCATCAGATACATCAGTCACATATCATCCTAAACAACAATCACATATCATCCTATACACTAGACACATATCATCATATATACTAGCCAAATATAGTAGTCACATATCATTATATATATTAGCCACATATTATCCTATACACTAACCACATACCATCATATACACCAACCACATACCATCACATACACTAACCACATATCATTTAATACACCAAACACAAATAACCACATATCACATATATCAGCCATATATCATCACATACACCAATCACATATCATCCTATATTCCAGCCACATATCATCACATACAACAGTCACATATCATCCTATACAGTAATCACATACCATCCTATACACCAGGTACATATCATCATATATACTATCCACATATAGTAGTCACATATCATTACATATACTAGCCACATATTATCCTATACACCAACCACATACCCTCACATACACCAACCACATATCATCTAATACACCAAACACAAACAATAACATATCACATACACTAGTCATATATCATCACATACACCAATCACATATCATCCTATACACCAGCCACATATCATCACATACAACAATCACATATCATCCTATACACCAGGCACATATCATCATATATACTAGACACATATAGTAGCCACATATCATTACATATACTAGCCACATATTATCCTACACACCAAACACATATCATCACATACACCAGCCACATATCATTATATATACCGCTCACATATCATCACATATAACAACGCATATCATCATCACATACACCAGCCCACAAATAATAAACATACAACATCCACATATCATCACACACTCCATTTACATATCATCACATGAACATGAAAGTAGTGTATTAAAATTATTGTTAAAAAAGTCTAACCTCAGTTGGTTTTATCTTTTCTTCATTCTCATTTTTTTTTCTTGAACTGGTGTAACCTGCATATGAGTGCATCACTATAATTGTGTTAATTTCAATTTGGAATATAAATATTATTTTTATCAAAGTAGAAATTAATAAAAATAGCAAACCTTTTTCTTTTTCGGCAATTGTGTTTTCTTCACAGACAAAGTCTTTTTGCTATTATCCAACGTCGTCTCTAAGCCCAGTTCACTAACAACCTTTCTCAACTTGCATTTCACAAACCAGTTTTTTAACGACTGGTGTAGCATCAGGTGCTTGTACGAGACTTTTCTTCTTTCCATCTTTCTTCTTTTTCTCAACTTGAAGTTTTGCATCATTCAAATTTTTCTTATATATATATATATATATATATATATATATATATATATATATATATATATATAAGATTAGGTTCAAATGAGAACCATGCCCTTATATGTGAACCTAGGGTCAATTATGGGTCTTAAATCTAGCTAAATGGATGGATCAAATTTTTTGTGTATTTCCTTATTTGATTAAAAACATTAGGATTGTATAATAAAAGCACTGCTGGTGTATATAACTAAAATATCAATAAAGCACTGTGATTGTATAATAAAAGCACTGGTGGTATATAATAAAAATACTAGTTCGCAGGTTCGCATATAATGACATGACTCTCATTTGAATCCACCCCTATATATATATATATATATATATATATAAACGTACACATTTAATATTAAGTGTATTAAAAATATATAAGTTTTAAGAATAAATAAATAATAATAATTAAATATATCTTATTTAATTTACACTTTGCAAGATTTCTTTATAAAATACATTATTAACTCTATTTACACATTTATCGGTTTTATCACAATAGAGTGTTTCAATCATTTTCTATTTTTACTTTTGATATTGAAATATAAAACTGACCATTTCCAAAAATTGGTGAAACAGATGGGGTATTTATCTGTTGTATAATGTTAACATAATAAAATATCTTGTTAATACTACACCAAATAATGTTGCAAAAAGATAAATATTTTTTCATTGTGAAAAAGAAAAACAAAACAAAAACAAAAACAAATAGATGAGAGTATAGACTTTTTCTAAAATTATATTATTTGAAAGATTTTAATACAAAATAACGATGAAGGTATGTTGGATTTGATAAAATATACAACAAATTTTATTCAAAATAAAATTTTATTTTGTAAATAACAAAGAAAATTACACATATTCAAATAAGTTGAAAATCTCCAAATGTGTAATAACATATTAGAATACAATTTGAGACCCATTGAGATAATATCCAAAATTTCCAAATGTATCATACCAAAAATCTCAAATGTATCATGCATTTTCATCTTGTAAATAATATCAAAAAAGTCAAATAAATATATGCTCCATATTCAAAATTAGTTAGCTAACCTGTGAAACAAGAAATCAATATGTGATAAGAATTTAAATAAGCACTATAATCTGGCGGGGAATATAATGAGAACAAATGCATAACGAAAAATCTTAAAAATTGAATTATGGACCATTATGAATTTTAAAAATAAAGGTCAATTTCATCTGAACAATTATTTGAGGTTTAGGAAATAAACCCTAAATTACACAGAATAATTGTGCATTTTCAAAATTTTAGAAAATCTCGTCAAAGCAAAAAATCACATGCACAGAGGAAGAGTGAAAAAAATAATTTCAACAAAAAACCGGAAGTTTATTCCATTTGTAATTTATGAAATAAAAAATAAAATACACATACTGTGGAAGAGTAACATTTGCCTTTGTAAAAGGTTCAAAAATCACCGCAACTAGCTTATAAAATTCCACTTGACATCTCAATTCAATCATATAAAATTCAAAGTTCATATGTCAAATCTCTTTTTGGAGACATTTAAGGACGAGAAGAATAATGATATGGATAAACTGAAAGTATGTATTTTTTTGGAAGATTTAAAAAGGATAATGATATAAGTAAAAAAGAAAGAGATTAGTATATGTAGAAATCACTGTTTTAAAATGTGTATCACGGAACGCGTTGCGCAGTGTATTGCGTAAACTATTTGAATACATTATTTTAATATTAAAAATAATTATATATTTCTCGTGAGTTATATTTAATATAAATATAAAATTTTTTTTTTGAAAATATAACTTAGTATATAATCTAAACAAATAAAGTATAAGGTTAAACAAGTATCAAACAAAATTACAATTTATAAAACACAATAGAAAATGACAAATAATATAGAATTCTATAGTAATATATAAGAATATCTAGAAAAAATAGTTAAATTGATTAGTAAATAATATAAATTGAAAAATAAAGGTATCAAATTGATCAGTATAATCTATCATAAAATTTAAAGTTTTGTAAGAATATCTGAAAAACGAGTAGTTAAATTGATCAGTATCGTCTATCATCATATTGATCAGTATCGTCTATCATGTATAGTGGTGTTGAAACGGTTGGCGGTTAACCGCCGGTTCGTAATCGATTGACTGGTTACGGTTAACCGTTGACCAGCAGTCACGTTTAAAACCGTAACCATCAACCAGTATCCGGCGGTTAGGTTATGGTTAACCAAACCGTTAACCTTACCGCCGCGGTTAACTGACGGTTAACCGATTTTAAAAAAAAAATAAAAAAATTCACCGGCGGTTAACCAACGGTTAATAGTCGTTGATAATTAACCGGCGGTTAAACCACCACCTCAATCGAAATCGAGGGGATTTATTTCCCCCATCTTTTGATTGCATTTCACAAAAACGACGATCAACGACGAACGTCGAGCGTAATGCAATTATTGCTCGTCTAATTACGCCTTTGATTCTAAAAATAATAGAGGTTACGGGTCGCTCAAATACCACATGGAGAAGAAGCATCCCGACAAATACGGCGCCGGTAGTTCTCAAAYACAACTAAACTTCTCATCTTCATCTACCGCCGCCGGCGGGACCGACGGCTAAGGTACGAGTTCTTCTACTTTATCTCAATATACCGAAAGAAATCATAGGAAATTTCTTACAAAATTTGTTTCTGTTTTTAGTCTTTCTTTTAATCATGCGCATAGTAGTCATTATGAAGATTATACTAGGGGTGCATTTAATCCATGTAGCCAGAAGATTTCATGAAATAAATTAACTCGCGATATTGATAAAATGGCTGGTGAGTATAAATTGAATTTGATTTCACTATTTGATAGTTTGCCTCATAGTGTCTCTATATGGTCGGATATTTGGACGGATTCTTTTAAAAATCATAATTATATGGGAATTACTTGCCATTGGATTGATAATTCTTGAACTTTGCAAAAATATTTAATTACATATAGAAAGTTTGATACCCAACATACGGCGGTGAATATTTCAAAAAAATCTGCACTGTTTTGTCTGAGTATCATTTAACTAACAAAATTCTTTCAATTTCATTTGATAATGCCGCCGCTAATACGACTAGTTTAAATTTGTTAAAAGTTACTTGTCAACCCGCTATTGGCGGCAAATTTTTTCATGTTAGATGCATTTGTCATATTTTGAATTTATGTGTTCAAGATGGTTTAACTCGTTTTAAATCTAAAATTCAACCGATTAGGAGTGCATATATTATCTACGTGGCCACGATTCGCTTCAAAAAAAATGGCAAAGATTTTGAAAGGCCAATCAATTGCATCCAAAAATATTTTCAAATGATGTGCCAAATCGTTGGAACTCTACTTATAAATTGCTTAATGATACTTATGAATATAGAGATGCATTGTGTTCATTTTTTAATAATGAAGATGTCGATTTCGCTTTATTTTCGCATATGTGGGATGATTGTTATAATATGATGTCCCTTTTAAAAAATTTTAACGATGCCACTGTGGCTTTATCCGGTGTTTATTATTCTACCTCCTCAATGTTTGTTGATCATTGTATTCAAACAGTACTTGTTAGTAGTGCTTTATACCATAACTCTGAATTAGGTGATGTTATCGATACTATGTTGAGTAAATGGGTCAAATATTTTCTTTACATTCCCGAGGTTTTTTTGATTGCAAAAATTTTAGACCCGGATTATCGGATGGAGGGTGTTCAAAACTTACTTAAAGTTTATTACAATGCATTAACACCTTTTTTAGAAGCTTGTAGACTTCCAATTCCTAGCCCTATTAGTGTTGCTCACCAAGCACAACAATCTTTATTTCAACTTGTTAATGATTACAATCAATCTTCATCTTCTAGTGATGTTAATGTGTCCCCTTCCCCTTCTCCCGTCACTTCTACTAGAAGACCCAACAACCCTCGAGGAACTCTAGCCCCATATATGAGATTGCTTGAATATACTAAACGAAAATGGCAAAGGGCTAGTGGTAGTCGGTCAATAGAATTAGATACTTATTTAGGGGCTTTTGAACCGACTTCGTTTCCAAAAAACCCCGATGGTACTACTAACGATCTTGTGCAGTTTTGGTCGAAAGTGGCCAATATTTTTCCTACACTCTCTAGGATTGCCAAGGAGGTCCTTGCCGTTAATGTTTCGACAGTTTCTGTTGAATAGGCCTGCAGTACGGGAGGCTATATGTTAGGTGAGCGTCGGTCTACCTTAACATCCAAAACTCTTGAAAATCAAATGTTGATGAACGATTGGGTGAAAGCCGAAAAACGAGAACAAGAAATGGAATTGGATGAAGGTGAAGAGAACGACTATTACGATACCACTTCGGGAAGCAACGACAACGACGAATATGTAAGTAGGTAAGTGAGGTAAGTACAAGAACTACGTGGACTTTGATTCCTTTTCGAGGATACGTAGGCAATTTAATTCTAATATTACAAGTTAAAATTTAGTTTTAATTTCTAATATTAGAATTAAATTCAAGTCCTTTTTTTTAACTTATCTTTTCAAAAAAAAAAAAAAATCGAACTACGTGGACTTTGATTCCTTTTCGAGGATACGTAAGCAATTTAATTCTAATATTACAAGTTAAAATTTAATTTTAATTTTTAATATTAGAATTAAATTCAAGTCTTTCTTTTTAAAATTTTTTTTTTTTAAACTTTTTACTTCAAAAAAATCTTTTAATTTAATTTGTAATGTCAATTTGTTGTTTTCTTTTGAAATAAATGCCATCATCTTGTTAATTTGGTTGTTTGTAAATATTAGTATTAAAATCAAGTCCTTTTAAATTTATTTTTTCAAAATAAATAAAAAATTTTACTTCAAAAATTCAAATTTTATTTATCTCATTCTAAATCAATTTAAGTTCAATTATTCAATTTTTATTTAAATTTCTAAATTTAATTTACAAAAAAAAAATAAAAATTAAAAACCGGCGGTTAACCGGTTTAACCGTAACCTTAACCGGTTCTTAGTCGGTTAGATTACGGTTAGATATTTTCCTGTTAAATTAACCGCCGATTAATTAACCGGCCGGTTAATAACCGGTTCAACACCCTTAATCATGTAGATCAAATAATATAAATTGAAAAATAAAAGTATCAAAGAATTAAAAAAATGTTAAGCTGTATGTTTTTCTATTTATATGAATATGCGTCAACTATATGATATAAATCAAAAAAAATTCTATATAAAAAAATTTCTATTTATATGAAAACATCAATCAATTACATGATAAAAATAAAAAACTTACATGATATAAATCAAAAGCTTAAAAAATTTCTCAAACACGTGGAAATACAGTCAATCATGTGATATAAATAAAACATTGGTGTGAAAAATTTACTACGCAAATAAAAATATTGGTGACAAAAATTTACATAAAAAATAATTAATTATCAAGAGTGGATACATTTTATCAAATTAGGTGTATTAAAGAATTAGTAAAAAATAATTCAAAAAAGATCGGTAAAAAACAATAAAGAGATATAGACTCGATTTGTGAAAAAGAAAAAAAAGTTGCGAAAAAGAAGGGAAAATTCGTACCATTAAATACCACATACCGTAATTAGAAATATTTTATTTCATTTAGTCAAAATATATCCTATTTAATCAAAATTACAACTTAAATGATCAAAACCCGCTCAAAATGCGCTATTTTCCTACTCTCCATCCCCAACCCTAAAAAATAGGCTTTTGTCTGTTAGGGCTTGCGGCAGAGCTGATAATGATAAATTATCGCAGTCCGATGTGCGGAAGAGGTCGATCGACGCCATTGACTTCAGTGGGAGGAGAGTCACCATTGGTGATGTTGTGAGCAAAGACAGCCTCAGATTGAATCAAGCTCAAAAGGTTCTTCAAGCTCTCATGAAGGTGTGCCAGTAAGATTATCCTTGATTATTTTTTTAATTATTTTTTTTCTAAGAAGAATATTTGTTCTTTATTATTTTTCTGAACGGCTATTAGAAAATCTTGAAAATTGAATGGATATAATAAATTTTGCTTCGTTTATTTTATTTTAGTTTTTTACTCTTTTCTCTTAAAATACATTCTCTGAAAGATGTCTTGCATAAATCACATTCTGTCCCTTTTCTTTTATAGGAATAAGAATGATAATTCTATTGTTTTGCTCCTGCATTTTCCTTCATTCTTAGGTATTTAAAATATATGTAAAGATATTAGGATTGGATATTTGTGCTGATACATTGGTGGGAGATGAAATGCTTAAAGGGATATCTGGGGGCCAAAAAAAGCGGCTTACAACCTGTATTAACCTTCACATGCTTTGATGGATCTCTCAATTTGGAGCTGTAGAATTTTTTAGCTCGAATTACTAACATATAAAACATCCGCAGCTGAACTGCTTATGGGTGCTTCTAGGGTATTTTTCTTGGACGAGATATCGACAGGACTCGATAGCTTGACCACCCATCAGATTATCACATATCTACGACTCACGACTCATGCTCTCGATTGCACGACGCTAGTATCTCTCTTGCAACCCGATCCCGAGACGTACGAGATGTTTGACGACATAATTGTTTTTAGCGAGGGACAAATTGTTTATCAGGGTCCACGCGAAGCTGCAGTTGAGTTCTTTTCTACCATGGGTTTCAAGTGTCCGTCTAGAAAAAACGTTGCCGACTTTCTACAAGAGGTACTCCTAATGTGGGGTTCGCGTTTTGACTTAGTATTTTGCTTATTAATTGTTTTTCTTTCCATTTGGGATAATTACAAAAACTACCCCTAGGGTTTGGGGTACGCACAAAAAAGCCTGGCTGACTTTGAAATTACAAAAAACTACCCTTGAGGTTGAATCTGTCTTACATTTTGCCCCAACTGTCAGTCGACCTTTGGAATTTACTAACATTGTCAAATATTTTGCAATTTACACCCCTAAACTTTTAAAAGTATTACAAATAGCTCCAATTTGTCATCTCTTGACTATTTGTAATATTTAGAAAAATTGAGGGGTGTATATGTAAAATGTAAGACGAGAAGTAGGGATATTTGTAGTATTTAGAAAAATTGAGGGATGTAAGTAAAAATATCTGATGACATCGGCAATTTCTATTAGCTCCACTAATGATAGGTACAAAATGTAAGAAGAGTGTAACCTCAAGGGTGATCTTGCAATTTTCAAAGTTAGTTTTGTTCTTTTGGGGGTAATTTGACCAAACCTCAAGGGTTGTCTTTATCATTATCTTGTCTTTGTTCTCTCTCTCTCTGTTAATACAAAAAAATAACTTACCTATTGAAGGCTCATTGCATAGGTACTATCTGAAAAGGATCAAGAGCAGTATTGGTTCTTCGACGATCGATACAGCCATGTACCCGCATCGAAGTTTGTAGAAGGTTTTCAGTCCTTTCACGTTGGTGATTTTTTGAAACACGAGTTGTCCATTCCGTATGACAAAAACTACAGTCATCCAGCTGCCCTGTCTAACAAGTCTTACGGTATAACAAGGGATAAGCTTCTGCGGATTAGTATATCCTGGCAGATTCTACTACTCAGACGAAACTCCCCCGTCTTTATTTTCAAATTCATTTAAGTAATATATTTTTTTAATCCTCGTCCACTAAGGTTTTATGTTATTGTCCTTACGTTAGAAAAATGTTTTTGCATTTTCAGCTCCTTTTAATTATTTTGATCATGATGAGTGTGTTTTTCCGGACGACAATGCACATACCCTTGACGATGGAGGAATATACCTTGGAGCCCTTTACTTTGCCATAGTCATGATTCTTTTTAAGCGTTCCCCTTTCGCTTGTTGAATCGTTTCTAAGCGTGGCGGTTACATATTATGCTGTTGGGTTTGATTCTCAAATAATCGATACTTTTATATGTTTTTTTTTGTTTTTTTTTAAATTTATATTTAGGGAGATATGTAAATCTGACTTACTTCTGTTGTACAGATGCTTTCAGCAGTTTTTGTTGTACTTCACTTTGCACCAGATGTCAATAGGTCTTTTCCGTGTGATGGCGTCATTGGGGCGAAATATGGTAATGGCCAAGTCTGCCTCACTCCTCTATGTGCGCGTGTGCAATCATTGATGCGTACGAATGTTTGTGGAGATTCTGGATCCGTGAATTGAAAACTACGTCTATTGATGCTTACTTGCGTTGAGATTTTTGGTTAGTTTTCTAGCTTGGTTGGTATTTGGTATTGTCAGATTTGGTATTTCTGAGTTCATCTGCGTTATTTGTACACTTTCCTCCTTTTGTCCTTCTATTTGATCAATTAAATTTGGTCTCTTATATATAATAATTGCAATCTTCTTCCCATATCTGATTTTGATGTTATTTAATCTATTATATCTATTACTCATATCTAATAAGAAAAATTACAATATATGAAAAGTGAATTGCAATTTTCTTGGTGGTCAGTGGGTTGGGGGGCTCGTTTGCTGTGTTGGCACTGGGGCAGGGAGTTGGTGGTGTCGAGTTTGTGTGGGTGGTGTTAGGTTGAATGGTTGGGTGGGTAAGAAGTAAAAAAAATAAAAATCAACTAAGAAAGTAAATAAAATAGTGAAAAAGAAGAATGTCAAATTCATTTAAATATTAGCATTATTGTTTCTGTTTTATTATACTAATGGTTATAATTTTTTCATTTTCATAATTTTTAAAGTAGAATGCTATTTGTCAGATATCACTATCACTTGTATCTTCTGAAATTTTCTTTGTTGTTTAGGTTAATCTTGTTGAGTTCTATTAACAATTTACAGTTTAACACACTTTGTTTTTGTAACATGTCTGTTTGATTTTTCAGAAAACAAGGGTTATATTTTCAAGATTATGGAGGTTGTGAATGAATGAATGAGCTTTTTGTGTTAACGGAGATGCATTGGATGAATGAATGAATTCATCCAGCCCTATTCTGTGAAACGTCTTGCGTAATTGTGTTTTTCTTGTAAAATTGTAATGTAAAATAATTTTTTAAGTATATTGGATGTTTTTGTCAACGTTTGATGTTGATTAATTTTAATTTTCATGAAATATAAATTAAATTGTAATTGTTTGGTTTTATAGGTTGGAATGAGGACAGGTAAAATAGAAATGGACATTTAATTCTGTTTTTTTAATTATTATTTGGAATTTAGATGGTTTATATGAAACCGATATTAATGTTCTCTGTGTCACAGTTCCTCAAGAAACGGATTTCATGCTCAATATTTTAGCCTGCTTCTATTTTGGCGGCGCTTAATCCTAAGAAGCGCCACCCGTTTTAGTTTTTTGTGGCGGTTCAATCGAATATCACCATTTTCAGTGGCGCTTCTTAACTATGAAGTGCCACCCATCATTTTTTAGTGGCGGTTTGAACCGCCACCCGTGTTGATTTTTTGATTTTAAGTGTCGTCCGGATTAGTGGTGGTTCAAAAGCGCCACCAATGATTGTTTTGAAGCGTCATCAGTTAGCTTTTCTGCACTAGTGAAAATTTAAAAAGTAACTGGGTTATCATTTTTAAAAACCAAACCACGAGTGAAGTTTTTGTAATCAAAATATATGGCTGCTTTTTATTATTATTATTATTATTATTATTATTATTATTATTATTATTATCCATGTTGTAGTATGATTTAATTAATTACACTGGCAAAGGTCTCCTAACAACTGGAATGACACTAAGAGTATGTTTCCTCTTGCCTTCCGCCCCACAGGAATCTGTCATATCCATCTCCTCTTCTTTCATCCCGTCGGCCAAAATCCAATCAAAATGGTATAAAAACATAGCCAGCTGGATCTCCACATTTGCCACCCCCAATAATATTCCGGGGCAGACCCTTCTCCCTGCTCCGAAAGGCATGTAGTCGAAGCTATCCCCTTTAAAATCGGCCATTTTCTCAAGAAACCTCTCTGGTTCAAACCTCTCAGCATCCTCCCAGTACATGGGGTCTCTTCCGATTGCCCAAGCGTTAATCAGTATCCAGGTTTTTGCGGGTATTTCGTATCCATTGATCTCACACCGCTCTCTGCTTACCCTAGGTAGCAAGAGAGGCGCTGGTGGGTGCATCCTAAGAGTCTCTTTGATGACTAATCTTAGGTATTTCAGATCGTCGAAGTGAGATTCATCGACACGACCGCCACCTTTACCATCAAAAACCTGTCTCACTTCGTCTTGCGCCTTTTTCAGGATTTTCGGGTTGTTGAGCATTTCAGCCATCGCCCAGTCGATTACTGTGGTTGACGTTGTGGCCCCGGCTCCAAACATTTCCTATTTAGAAGACGTTGGTGTTTACGTTAGCTAAGGAGGATAATTACTAAAATTATTACTAAGGTTAATTAAGTTAAGATTTTGGGGTTTCCGGAGAGTTTTTTTTTAATAACAAAGTCAAAAAATTAAAAAAGAGGGAGAGAGAGAAATTAATAATTTCTATTTAATTAATTATATTTTAAAAAACCACATAATATTTATAAAATGACTTATAATAAGATAAATAAACAATAAAATTTAAAAAAATAAAGATAAATCTAAGAAAAACACAAAAATGTCATAAAATAATATAACAAATCTGATTTAAAATTAATACAAACAATAATCTGAAAAATAGTTCTTTATAATTAATTAATTAATTAGTATATTAAAAAACACAAAATATTTTAAAATAATTTAATAAGTCTGAGTAGTAAACATTAGTTGCATAATTAATAATAAATTTCTACGCAATTATTCAATAACTATTGAAAATAAAATAAAAAAAATAAAAAATAGTATAATTGTTTTTAAAAAGGAATGAGTTAAATGATATTTAGTTGATTTTTATTTTTCATTAAATCTATTCAATTGCTTAGAATCGAATTAAAAGGTCGTTTTGTATTAAACTACATTTTATAGAATATTAGATAGTTTTAATATTATTTTATTATAATTATTATTATTTAGTTTATTTTATATTTGTCACTCTTATTATTTGGAAAAGTTATTATAAGTTTTATAATTGTTTACAGTTCTAAGGTGAATAAGACTTTTTTTAATATTTCATAATATTTTTGTTGTTAATCTTTTATCCTTTTTTTTTTCTTTTTTTCATTTCTCAGGTTTATTGAATAATTATTTTTAATTTGTTCACAAGTTCTTATATTTACTTTGCTGAATTTATGAGTTTCCATATTTTTCTTTTTTTTACATGATTTCTTATTTTCAGATTTATTGTTTCTAAATAATATTAAACTTCATTTATTTAATCAATCATCTATATAGCTAGTTTTTTTTTCATATTTATTTTTTGGGAATTAATTTTGAATCAGAACTTTTATTATTTTATGTTATTCATGAGATTTTATTATTTTTTATATTTTTGGGATTTATTAAACATTTATTATACTTTAGTTAAAAAAAATTATTATTTAATTATCTCATTATAAATTTTTTTTATAATACTTTATGTAGATTTTTCAAATTTAATTAATATAATAGAATTTATATATATATTTTTATATTTTTTATAACTTAATTAAAAACAAGGGAAAAATATGCTGAACCCCTGAACTATTCGCATTTTTACACTTTACCGTACAAAGTATTTTTTATTACACTTTATCATAAAAACTATGCGATTTTATATTTTACCATATATGAACAATTTTACCCCTGAAAACTTTGGTGAAAATTACACTTAACCCCCATACTATGTGTATTTTTGCAAATTGCCATATAGCGTAATATTAATTACATTTCACCAATATATTTCTTGCTTTATTTATTTATGTTTACATTTTATTTATTCATTATCTACCAAAATTAAATAATTAATATATAAGTATTCTAATATTTATTTTTTAATTAATAAACGTATTTATTATATGTATTCATATTATAATATTTATTTTTATTTTAATATTATAATTAGGAAAAATAGACAAAAATTTATCATTTTGTTAGTGTATTGGGCGTGTATCGATTAAGATATTAAATAATAAGTTTGATTCAATATTTTAAAATTTAATTTTAATATTTCAATAAAATAATATTTTTAAAAATAAAATCGAACCAAAGTAACTATGTTAGTAGTGTTTTGAACTCGTACCAAAGTAATAAGTTTGGTTCGTATTTCCTATTTATGAGCTCGAAACACTACTAATATAGTTAGTTTATTTTTTGAATTATAAGATTAAAAGAAAATTAATATTATAATATGAATACATATAATAAATAAGTTTATTAATTAAAAATAAATATTAGAATACTTATTTATTGATTATTTAATTTTAGTTGGTAATGAATAAATAAAATATAGACATAAATAAATAAAACAAGAAATATTTTAGTTAAATCAAAAAAGTATTACGTATATGACAAAGTGCAAAAATACACATAGTATGGGGTTAAGTGTAATTCTCGCTAAATTTTTCAGGGGTAAAATTATCTATATAGGGCAAAATGTAAAAATCGCATAATTCATATGACAAAGTGTAATAAAAAATAATTTATATGGTGAAGTGTAAAGATTTGAATAGTTCAGGGGATTTAGTGTATTTTTCCTTAAAAACAAACTAGTCGGGAAACCCCAAAATTTAGCCTAATTCCGAAATTTGTTTTAAAATTGGCTCAAAATTGAAAATGATTAATTGGAGTGAAACCAGTTTTTAAAACCCCATATTATTGGTTGACTAGCTTTGGAATTTTTCATTTGTAGAAATTATTTGAGTTTAGAATTAGAGAACTAACCAATAGGGTACCATTGATGTTGACCGGAGTTGATGGCAGTTGAAGTGATCCCCCACGTTGGATGTTCAAGAGGACATCCAGCAGATCTTCTTGCTTATTTCCTCCCTCATCATCGTTATATATATTATTCCTACGCTCTTCAACAATGTTGGTCATCATCTTGTCCAATTGTCGTTGCATCTCGACTAACTTCCTCTTCGTCCCGCTGATTGCAGTAAGGAATTTGATGGATGGATAGACATCCGCGATACGAAAGACAGATAAAAAGTCGACAACTTCTTTGATTGTGGCGATGAATTTAGCGTTTGCGCTGTTTTTCTTCCCAACCGATGCCCTAACCATGATATCATAAATTGTCATGCTGATTCTTTCGGTCAGATTAATTTTTTGGTTTTCTTGTTGAGCTATCCATTTGCAAAGGTCTAAAACTTCTGCCTCTCTTATGGGCTGGAAGGAGCGGACGCGCCTGGCGGCCAAGAGCTCGAGCGTGCAAATCTTGCGCATCTGTCTCCAGTATTCGCCGTATGGGGAGAATGCTATATTCGGATTGTGATTCGTCTCCGCCACAAGAAGCAAGGGCCTGTTGGCGAAGTTTGTATCGTGTGTTTTCATGAAGTGTTTTGCCATCTCAGCCGAGGAGACGATGATATTATCGACTTCACCGAGTCGGAGGTGCATCAACGGTCCATATTTCTTGGCTAAATCTCTTAGAGTGCGTTGGGGTGGACTAGAGCCAGCAAAAAGGTGTAGGTTTCCGATGAATGGCCACTTCCATGGCCCCGGGGGGAGATTTGGCTTCGGCTTATTGGTTTTGGGATGAGGTCCGAGTTTATGGAGCACCAACAACACAAACAAGGAAAGGGAAACGAGAATAACGAATAAGGAAAGCTCAAACTCCATGTGGTAGCAAAAGAAATGATTATGTATTCTAAGTTTTCTTAGATGTTTTGAGTTGGATGACTTGTTCATTCCATATGCATGCAGCGGTTTTTATAGAATATATTCTTAGTGGATCTTGAGACATTTCAAACAATGCATTTAATTGGTTATCAACTTAGTAATTTAAAGGGATAATTAGTATTAGATTAATGTAGTATACATGTTTTGCGCATTTAGTAAATACTCCTCCGATTTTTATTAAATATCATTTTACAATTTATATCTAAAAATAAGAAATATGTAAATTTAAAGTACACCCTTAATCAATTAATAACATTTTTAATTAAACTCTCTTACCTCTGTAATAATAATTAACTTATGACCATAAATTTATTTTGTTTCTTTAAATGACTAGAGATAAAGTTAGAAAAAATGGGTAAAAAGTTTTAAAATGACAATTAATTTAAAATAAAGTTTAACTTCTAAAACAACATTTAATATGAATCGGAGGGAATATTGTATTTTTGGAGTGGACTTATTATTTAGTATACGAATTTATAATTGTGGTACATCGGGAAGCCCAGAGGAATGACCTCATGACAAGAACCACCTCTATAAATTCTGAGGTGCTTAGGGGTTAAATATTCTTTTCAAATGAGTCAATTCTTAACAATCGCTTCTAATAATTTTATTTTAAATTTTATTAAATAATTATTTAAAAATAAAATATTTTACTGATTATTTATTCCTTT
Organism: Phtheirospermum japonicum; assembly: GCA_014905375.1. Taxonomy (NCBI): domain Eukaryota; kingdom Viridiplantae; phylum Streptophyta; class Magnoliopsida; order Lamiales; family Orobanchaceae; genus Phtheirospermum; species Phtheirospermum japonicum. The sequence continues at coordinate 212,032 of BMAC01000296.1, read as the reverse complement.
AGGAATTTGTTTTCTAATTTTTATTACAATATAAGTTTTTTATTTTTTGGATTTTATTAAATAATTATTATATTTTTATCTGATCTTAAAATGTTTTGAGATATATTTATATTATATTACCAAATCTTTTTATTTTTTGGTTTAAAACTTATTCAACAATTTTTTTATAATAAAAATACAAAACTCTCAAAAATATATTTGAAATTTTTTAAAAATTCATCTACGCAAAATCTTGAACGTTTTATCTTGCCACACAATTCCATTTTGAATTCCTAGTTGAACCTCTTATGAATAGTACCACAATCACTATAATTATTTTCACTTCGATTTCGAAACCCCTTAAAACCCTAAATTCATACAATCACATTCTTGAGTACGGACCTATCGTTTAATAACTTATTTAATTAATATAAAAATCTATATTAAATTATAAATAATTATAAAATAAAATTTAAGACAAAAATGGAAAAAATAAATAAATAACTTTGTAAAATAATATAAAATAATTTCAAAATATTTTAACAACGAATAAGAATATATAAATTATAACTAAAATTGTAAATAATTCTTCGATTTTAAAAAAACTTAGAAACATCGCAAAATAATAAAATAACTAAGAGAAAAATGAGTTCACCCAAATAAATAAATAAAATATTATCTTACTTATTCAATAATCTTTGAAAAAGTAAATCAAAAATAAAAAATAATTATTTTTTTTGGACGGTTTTGTTAAGAATCATCACCGACTTTAATCTCTAAGCCAAAAATTTAGAGGCGGTTTTGTTATGAACCGCCTTCTTAAACTCTGTAAATTTGTAAAATACAAGTAGTAAATTCACTACAAAAATATGATATATTATATACTAAAATCGCAAATACATATATTTCAGACCCGTTAATTATCCCTTGAATATTCGTAATGTGGCTGAGCTGGAATTTGGGCTGTCCTATATGAATAGGTACATTATTACTAGAAATAGAAGTTCGCGTTGTTAGTCTTGTGCATGCAACAGAAACTGTGAATCAAGAAAAAAGAATTCAAACTTCACCAACTTATTAATTGTCTGATGAATTTTCAATTGCCTACTCTGCTATACAGTTGGAGCATGGAATTTTAACTCATAAACGTAAGCATTCTATTATTATTTCTGTACTTATTTGTCAAACCCTCCAACTAAAATCACCCACCCCTTTCCCTTCCCTTCTTTTTTCATTTTCATTTTTCATTTTTCTTAAGAAAAGATTAGCTCTCATTACAGAGATTCAAGACTAAATAATAAGACCTATATAGGACACATTTTCTCCGTTTAAAAAAGCTATATTAATCTTTGAATAAGTTAACTTAGAGGATTAATATTAGTTTTGTCTGGATAAGTAGCATTCAGTCATGGGTGCTTCGATCGTTTGGATATGTACACGCGTTATCCATGCGAATAAGTAGAATATGAAGTAAACTCCAAATCCGCAAGCAAGAGTCAAAATGAAAGTTGGGGCTCTACTTGAATAGCTTCTTTATATGAATTGAATATTGCTAAAATTCATTAAAATTAAGTTATGGCAATGAACAAAAATCACACACACACACACACACACACACACACACACACACACACACACATATATATATATATATATATATATATATATATATATTAGCTTCTAAAAATATATTTTTCAATTTTTATCCTCTCATTGAACTTACAATTTGTAGTAATACATATTTTTTTATTTATTATTTATGTAAATAAATTTTTTATGATTCCTATATCAAAGTAGTAATTTGACGTGTTATTTCCTGAAAATCTCAGCTAACTAATTGAACTACATTTAATATATACACTTTTCTTAGTTTTTTGTCAAAATTTTTAAATTTAAACGCTTTAATATAAACATTATTTGTTCTTAAGTTTTATTATTTTGTTCTCTCCTTCCAAAACTGATGTTTAGCCATTCCCTCTATATTTTATCAATCGCGGCTCTTTTTTTCTTGGATTGATTTCAAGTACTGTTGTACGAGATCTAAAATTATATGTTTCGACTCTGATTTAGGGTTAGTATTGTTTTTTTTTCTTCTCTATTTAGCTTCTTATGATTCTTAATTGATATGAGATATGTTCCTTTTTTTAATTGATTGATCCTATTTCTATTTGTAAATAAATCAACATATGTTCTTTCTTTTATCTTTTACGCTCTACAAGTTTTCTCCTTCAATCGATATATGATCAGCCTATTCTTCAAGAATATAAAGAAAATTTCTTTTCCATGGCTATTCTAATACCATCGTTGGGAAGAAAGGTAGATTCATATTTCTCAAAAACGTATTGATTAGACGCTCTGCAAGATAGATTCAGATTTTTCTACTTCAATCGATTTGCAAAACCTTAATTTATTGCAAAAAATGAGGGGTTTTATTGCATTTCAATTTATTAATAAATTATTTATGATAATCTTTTATTTTTCGATTCAAGATTCCATTTATCTTTATCGATCTAAATTTGTTTTATGGATTCGCAGATTCCCATTCGTGATTTTGTGTATTCATAGACTTGATTAGTAATTTTACACCCCCCTCATTTTCTATACGAGTCCCTCTTTTCCTCTCCTTACTCGACTAGATATTCTCATTTGGAAACTGAAATTTGATGTTAGAAAATTAGTATGAGGTATTAGATTTTGGAGTATTATTTCTTATTATTGATTGAAATGCTAATTTTTGTTAATCTTCTTTTACTATGGTTTAATACAAAGGTTATTATTTGTCTTTTATGAATTATGCTTTGAATTTTCCATCTATGTTATTATTATAATTCAGTTTTAATTCCGAAATTGTTTACCTAATTGTTGATTTCTAAGTCTACTCTTTAATTTTGCTTCGTGTTCATTTTCTCAATTGCTATCATTTCAGAATTTTGATTTGTTAGTCTATCTTCCTGATTGCAATTTTGGTCTAATCCTACGGTTTCATATTTATATATTTGTCAGCCTTCAATTAATGTTTCCGAGCAATAAATCCACAATTTTTCTTTTTTGTTTATATTAATGACTATTGAGTAAAGAGAAATTTTAAGGCCACTACTCAGGCTTTTCAAAATAAAGTAAAAATATATTATTAATGACAATTCGTAATATTTTAGGTGATGCTATTTGTACCTCATTTCATAGATCAAATGGATTTTGTAGTTGAATTTTTATTTAATCTCAATTTCAAAGTACAGAGTGCTTGACTTCTCATAGTTGTACCGGGTGTCTGACTTGATTGAAAGATTTTTAGTGGAAAAATATTTGGTCCTATTCCATCAAAGTGGAAATAGTAATACCATGCAAAACATATTGACGAACATAACTCTCACACACTAATCGGGTTTGGTCCTTGTAGCAGGTTTTTTATTGGATCTCTTTTCCTGTATAATTAGTCTGAATTCAAGTTCATCTATATATTATTACTCTGTAATGTTTTTGGTAATTTTTGTTTGATATTGATGTGTTTTTGATCTATATAGATCGGTTATATATATCCAATCCACATTCCTCTTGCTGAGGTAATCTAACAAAAACATGTCATATGCCTTTTAGGGGTATCCATGAAATTATGATTTATGGTTAAGTCACAATGTAGTATACTATCAATACAAAATGTAAAATGTTATTGTGGTTGTGTAGCTTCTCATATATGTTCGAATTATATCTACTTTTTTTGTGTTGTTGCATCTAAAGCAATCTCTCTCTCTCTTTTTTTTTTTTTTGGCTATATATGTTCATGGTTACTTTAAAATTTTGAAGATGATGTAGATCTTTACAACAATCAACATAACTCTCGGATATTCATAAAAAAAAGGTGGGAAATGCATATCAATTGTGTCTTATGTTCCCATTTGAGTGCTCGAGAATAGGATGAAGACGAGACAACGGTAGTTAAGGAATGATGAATTTAGAATTATTGGCATGGAGTTAGTTAGCTTGGTGAGAAATGATGTATTTCCCTATTAATTCCCTTTAATTTGACCATGCAAAATTTAATAGTTCTTAAAAAAAATTCCTTTTTAATAACAAAAAATTAATGAAGATGATGTATTTCCGCATTAATGTTTAATTTTGCCATTAAATTGCATTATTACTACATTGCGGTGTCTTTATTTTTAATTGGGTTCTGAACTAATCCACCCTATTTGTTAATGCTGTTCACACCCTAACCTATATGTCAATCAATCATTGCTCCGAATGACATGTGTCACCTTTCTGTAGGTTTAGATACTGAGTTGTCAGCCTCTCATGGTTTGTGTTAAAATCTTACCAATCTGAGATTTTTTGCATGGGTATAAATAAGAATTTTTTCCATATTTCATTCATCCTATTTGATCTGCTACAATTATCTAATCTAATTATCTCTCTTCTCCCTGACCGCAGGAATCATTTGCAAGGCGATGTCTGACTGTTACAATTGCAGTTCTTCTTTTTCAAAGAAAAAATTGCGGTCCTTTTCTTTCAAAAAAAAAATCTCAATCATTTTCAACCTTTTTCGATCCAATATTTGTTAATCGAAATAAATTGACATGAGAAATCGACTGCAATTTTCCGATTTCAAACATATTTTTTCAGAAACAAATCTCTAAACAAGTATGCAGATCTGATGTAATGGGATTTATTATTTCTATTATTTTTGGAAAAATTTGCAGATCTTCAAACATTTTTCAGATCTTCATTAGGTGTTTGATTTTTCTGTAGATCTTCGTTTGAGTTTTCATGTTTTTCTTTTATAATATCTATTGGTTTGAATTTAATATCGAAGTAGTTCAATATTTTTTGGAGAAATTTGCAGATCTTAATAATCTATTTTTTTTTTTTGGAAAAAATTGCAGATCTTTATTTGGTGTTTGTTTTTTCTGCAGATTTCACACTATTTTCCAGATCTTTATACAAAAATCCAGACACATAGGTTATTGAAAATTTGGATCGACCCCTACTGTTCATCACAATTTTGCAGATCTGGAAATGACTGTTCGAAGAATTTTCCGGATCTTCTATGAATCTTCAAAGAACTTTCCAGATCTTCAAACTGAAAGATTAACACCATAATTTATGTAATCAGTTTTTTTTATTTGTACTATTTTAGTTTTAATTTTTAATTTTTTGGTTTTTCCTTATTCAAAATAATTTATTATATTTTTTCTTAAATTTAGCATTGTAATATTTATTAGGATATATTTTTCGAAAGATCTTCAAACTTATGATTTCACGCCATAAGTTCTGGAATCAATTTTTTTTTATCTGTACTATTTTTTTTTGTGTGTTTTTCCTTATTCCGAATAAAGCTGGAGTTTTCCCTTAATTTTATCAGCAATCGTTATTAGGATATATTTTTCGAAAGATGTTCAAAAACAGATTCTGTACTGGTTTTTGTTTCCTTATTCCGAATGTAACATAATCAATTATATGAAAATATATTATTATTAATAAGAATATATGTTTAAGGAATAAAAATAATTTATATGAAATAACTAATTATATGAAAATATCGTTTAAGGAAGAATGGATTCTTAACGTAATTTGAGAAATATATCTTATTATTTATAAGAAAAAACGGATTCTTATATAAAAACATATAAGAAAATAAGATTTTCAATGTAAGATCTTAGGATATATATATATTTGTCGAAAGATCTTCAAAACATTAAAATAAGATATTCTATGTAAGATATTTTATAATTTTTGGAATTAAAGATAAATAATTAATGGCCGGATATTTTTAGAAAATAAATCTTTTTATTCCATGCTTAAATCTTTTTCCCAATCTTTTTATAACAATGTCAAAAGCTCTGTGCCTATACAGACTTTAAATGAATAGTCCTTTGTTTTTTTCTGGTATTACTCATCATTTATTATTCAAGCATATACAATATTGCTTATCATTTATTAGTCAAATGCATTTTTTTTTGCTTAAGTGGACTTTTTGTATCGCTTGTCTGTTTCAACATTTTGTATTTAAGTCTTTCTAACATTATTACAGACATTTTTTTTTATTGTTTTATCTGTACCTATGTTCTAAAAGCATTTTGTTTTGCTTAATCTACTTTTAAGTATCTGCTCATCGAATAGTGCTCTCATACTTCTGTTCCCGTTTTTTTCCAAATGGCAGATTTGGGTGATGATAATGGTTCATGGTGATGATAAAGGCTTGGTGTCGCCTCCTAAAGTAGCATCTGTCTAAGTAATTGTTATCCCTGTTCCGTATAAGGATGCAGACACTAAGGAGATCTTTGATGCATGTTTGGCCACTGTGAAAACCTTGAACGAATCAGGAATTCGTGCTGAGGCTGATTTTAGAGATAATTACTCACTTGGATGGTCTCATTGGGAATTGAAAGGTGTTCCTCTTAGAATTGAAATAGGGTCCAAGGACTACGCAAATAATCAGGTATATGAAGTGTCATTCTATCATCTTTTTCCTGTTTTTCCATTGTCGTTTCTTGGTGGTGTTACGTTAAATACAAATATATCCTCGAACTTTAGTCTATTGCAATTTTTTAAGCTAATTTTCAAAATTACAAATACCCCATTGATTTTTGTTTCTGTTTTACAAGTTACAACCTCAACGTGGGGCTCTAAATAAAAAACCACAAACCTCTTGGTGGTGTAATCTACTAATTTTGAAATATAATTGGGATTTTTAGTAATTAGGTCAAAGCTCAATGACAGTTTTTGTTATTATTATTCCTTTAATAAATGAAGAAACTCCCTATGTTCCGCCTTTTTAAAAATCTTTTTCTGGATCAAGTTTGTTATTTTATCAGGTCCGTGCAGTCCACCGTGACAATTCAACAAAACATGATATTCCCATGGCTGATGTGGTTGAACGAGTGAGAGACATACTTAATCACATCCAATAAAGTCTTTTTGAGGCAGCTAGCAAAAACGAGATGCTAGTGTTGAGGTTGTACATACCTGGCAAGAACTTGTGGAGGCACTTGGAGAGAAGAAGATGATTCTAGCCCCATGGTGCGATGAAGAGGTATAATCTGCTCTCATCACCTTATTTTATTTTATTTTAAACACGGTTGTGTAATAGATTCTTTAATCATTTTTGAATAATCACATAAATTACCCCAGAGGTTTAGCCTAATTACAAGCGACCCATTTATATTTTAAATAAAAACATAATTTAAGGGTGTAATTATTCCTTTTTCTGATCTACCCCTAATTGTCAAGGTTTTAATAAACGTATGTTCCTTGTAATTGGCGTTAACTATTCTTTCTTTCTTTCTTTTTTCTCCCCTTTTCTTTTGGTGTTGCGTTATCTTTGCTAATGTTAAACTCTCATTTTGTGCTATATAATATAGGAGGTGTAGAAGGATGTGAAGACCCGAACAAAGGGGGACATGGGTGCAGCCAAGTCACTATGTTCTCCATTTGACTAGCCCCAACTCCTAGAAGGTACAACATTCGTGTCTTGAGTGAAATTTCATATTTCAAAAAGAAATTTACAAAATTACCCTTGACGTGTTTCTCTTAAAATTACAATTTCATATTTAAAAGTTCTCCTCCTTAAAAATATTTGAGATTTATATTTGTCCTCTGAATCATCTGTTAAGTAAGGTGGAATTTGTAAAATTAACATATGTTGAGGAGAATTACATGATTATTATTGTTTTTTTAATCACACCTAACCTCGAGGATAGTATCACTCGTAATTCTATAATTGGAACTACTTCAACCCAGAAAAGAGGTACTTCATTGACCATTTACGTGCACCAAGTTTTATTTAGCAGAGTAAACATGTTTTTAATGGTCGTTTTGTTTTATCTTACTCCTACCATATGTTGCAATAGTTTTTTACCACTGCAGGGCCATAATTTTTTCGGCAAAAAGTTGATTTATTCTTTCTTATAATAGAAGCTGATGTGGGGTTATCCTGTATACGTCTTCTTCAGGTGCTTGGCATTTTGGAACTTTATAGACGTATATATGAAGAATATTTGGCTGTTCCTGTAATAAAGAGCAAAAAGAGCGAACACGAGAAGCTTGCTGGTGGTCTTTATACATCTACTGTTGAGGTTACAATAATTTGATAATAGTTGCAATTAAATTTTGTTTTTCTTACTGTAACTTTTGTTTAATATCTTGGCTGGTTTTTATTTATTGCATGACAGGCTTTTGTCCCAAGTACTGGCCGTGGTGTGCAAGGCGCGACTTCACATTGTCTGGGTCAGAATTTTGTAAAAATGTTTGAGATTGACTTTGAGAATGAGAGGAGAAAAGGCTATGGTGTGGCAAGATTCATGTTCTTATACTACTAGAACGGTAAATGATGTGTAAAATATAGTTTTTTCATTGCTTCTAGGAACAATGTCAAAGGCTCTGGTTTTAGAGATGAGAATAGTTGTCGATTTTGTATGTTGGATTGAATTAATATTAATAGTGATCTATATATTTTGTTGATTGATTGATATTAGTATTTGTATTGGAAGCAGCAACAGGTCCTAGAGGGAAAAAATAAGATTTTTTTTCATAAGGTGGTTTGAGGTGGTTCGGATGAATGAATCGCCTCTGACTTAGGAGATAATTGAGGCGGTTTCAATATAATAACCGTCTCTGATTGACACACTTTGAGGCGGTTCGTATAAAGTAACCGCCTCCTTTTATGAATTATGGGGCGGTTCAAAGGTGACTATAAAGACTATAGGCGGCTGTGTTTTATAAGAACCGCCGCCCGGTTCATGGTACGTATTTGCGGCGCCTTGATTAGAGGCGGGTCAAAACCGCCTCTAAAGGCTGTTTAAACCGCCTCTAAAGGCTATTTAAACCGCCTCTAATCCCTATTTTTCCACTAGTGTCCGCCTCATTAATTGAAGAACCAGCCCCTAAATCATGACCCTCAATATCACGATTCAAAGGTTCGCCACACGCAAGGCGTTGCTCGAGTTGTTGCACTTATTTCTTTAAATCTTCCAACTCGATATCACGAAGGTCTCTTTGACGAGCTGCGGGATCCTCAACATTTGGTCGATTTCGCCTACGACCAGCAATCGAAAACCAAAGCTCTGATAACCACTTGATACCGAAAAGCTCAAGAGAAGTAGGAGGTATCACAAGACACTTCTCAACACTCACAACTCTAGGAATCCATCAAAAGAATTTAGATTAAGATACAAGAAGATGAATCTTCTAAACAAGTTTAAAAGCTCAAAATATATTTTTTATTTCGAAATTAGGTACTGGAAACATAACATTGGGGTGCCTTTTATAGGCAAGGACTTGAAACAACCCTCCAAGATGAGTCAAGGATAATAAAATAAGACATTACATTTTCTATGGTCTAGAAAAATGAAAAGGTTACTCTAATGAAGATAAATAAGATGAATCTTGACCAAAGATTAAGTGCTTATCAACTCCCAAGGTGCTTGAATGAGTAGATTCCTGAAAACTCACCACGAATTGCTCAACCTTCCAAATTCTCGTATGAAAACACTGCAACTGCCACACTTCAGTTAAATAGCCATAACTCGCTCTCGAATTATTATTTTTGAGATCTATTTTTTTTATTAGAAACTAAATTCATAGGGATTTCCAATGGTGTTAAATTGAAACGTAATTATGTCCCGATAAAAGCAGTTTATTCATAAAAGTTGATCCAAAAAAAACTAACTTTCTATTTCGGTGTCATGTACTTATTGGAGCATGTAAGCAAGCATTTGAAGTTTATGAGTATGGGTGTACCTTTGAGGGATATGGAGAGCAAGGATGATATGTCCAAAAAGTTGAACTACCAAATAAAAGGGACACTAACCTCAAAATAGAGATCAGTGACCTAAATTGGTGATGAAAGATGTCTCAGCGACCTCCAAGACCTTCAGCAATCGTCACAACGAGCTCACCGATCCTGCAAAACAACGCCTAGAACGGGCCGGATTTCGAGCCCGTTAAGGCCCTCCGACGCTTAAGTTAATAAGCAAAAAACACACTCCTCTCTCAATAATACGGTGAAATCACAATAATAGTATGATAATGAATGCAAAATAAGAGACCAAAGCCCTCTTTTATAGAGATAGGAGAAATCCTCCACCATCTAGGGTTACCTTTCATAACCAGAATTCCATTCATACCGTGACTCTTTCACCGACTTTCAATTGGGACTCTTCCCATATGATAAGTTTCCATAAACATGAAACTTCTTAATATATATTACCAAAATAAGCCTGGGCATATAGCCCACCAGGCCCATATACATATTAAACTTTCAATCAGGCTCAAATACTCAGCCCAACCCATCAGAGATCACGACCCTATATGAGAACTCATCCTCATACTGCAGGTCGCTACTCCAGACACATCAGCTCGCCCACTTTTGAGAAACAGCCTTCGGCTCGTTCACCTGTCAAAGGCATAATATTGAGGAACAGTCTTCGCCTCGTTCACTTCTCAAAGACATAATACAGCTCGCCCATCTTCCAGGAGGCACACCCTCTCCTAGAAATGAGGTCACCTTTCACAAATACCCACATAACACACATAATATTACGTACGAATATTTTGGTCCACATCAAAGGATTTGCTCGACTATTTCGATGTGTGTTTGGATTTTATTGAAGAAAGTAGAAAAGAGGTTACTTTTTTGGTATATAGATTATATATTGATTCTTTCGATATTGTCTGCAATACTCTGTGCTATGTAGAAATGATACAATTGCTGCTCTTTTTTAGAATTCTTCTTGTTCAAAAAATAAAATTGGTCATTAATGATGTTAGAAGGTTTCAGAGTGGTTAAAATATAGAATTCATCCACTAACTTTTTGGGTTTGACAAAAATGGTCCACTAAATAAAAGGGTGGTAAATTTAGTCCACCAATTAAATTTTTATCGCACATTTAGTTCAATTTTGGGAATTTTGACCAAATGACAGTCGGTCAAAATTCAAGGAGCTGCAAATTTAGTCTAGCAATTAATTTTTTGTCGCATATTTAGTCCAAAATTTTGTTGTAAATCTAGTCCACCAATTAAAATTGGACTAAAAATACGATAAATATTTATTTGATGGACTAAATTTACAATCCTTATATTTAGTAGACCGTTTTTTCCAAGTTCAAAAAATTAATGGACGAATTCTATATTTTATCCGTTTCAGAGTCCAAAGGATTATAAATCTCATAAGAAAGATAGATTGTGATACTGATATCTTATGTAAGTTTTATTGTATTTTAATTGATAAGTGCTCAAACTTGGTGTTTGTAATTCATTTTTTGCTGTTCTAAGATATTTAATTTGTTCGCAGAACATGTCCTTGACGTACGACCTAATTATTATGTCAAAAATAAACAAACTAACAAAAAACATCTCACAAAACTAAAAAGACACCCTTAAGACATTAAACATGTGATGCAAACATGTGGTTTTCATTTTCTCATAAACGTGTTTGAACTAATTATTATGTAAAAAAAATATATAACTATCTCAAAGCTACCAACACCCCCTTTGTAAGGACAATTTATTACATGCATATGGCGGCACCTTAATAGGTGCACACTGTAAAAATGTATTGTCATTCAGTTATACATGATGATAAATGACATTTATATGTGATGATATGTGACAAAGATTAAAAATGTATTGTCATTCAATTATACATGATGATAACATTTATATGTGATGATATGTGACAAAGATTTAGAGTTTAGGGTTTACTTTTCCATTTTAGGGTTTAATTTTACATTATAGGTTTTGTTTTCTATTTTTAGGGTTAATTTTTCATTTTAAGGTTTAGTTTTTCATTTTTTATTTTAGTTTTCTACTTTAGGATCCCGGCGAAAATCTGTCATTCTACTAGTTATATGTGATGATATGTGTTATTTATATGCGATGATGTGTCAATTATATTTGATGATATATAATAGAAATTTAGTATTTAGAGTTTAATATTTCATTTTAGGGTGTATTTTTCCATTAGGGTTTATAATTCTATTTTTAGGGTTTAGTTTTTCATTTTAAGTTTATTTTTTTCATGAATTTTAAATTTTAGATTTAGAATTTTTATTATTTGTGATGATATTTACCAACTATATATGATGATATATATCAACTATATATGATAAATTAAATTACTAGATGCAACAAGGTCCATGGTGACTATAATACCACAAGCGCAACCAGTAGGTTCACATATTTTAAACAACTATATGTGCAATTTGTAAAACCTAAACAATTATTAGTGGTGCGTTTGTAATTTGTCAGACAAAACATGATACATGCTTTGACAAGGCTCATAAATTGTATGTATAAATGACTATAAGAAGATGGGCTTGCAATTAGGGGCTGAGAGGGTAAATTAGGTAGTCAGGGAGAATTTGTTTAATTTCACAATTTAATTTAAATTAAAAATGATAAGAAATGGTCGAGTCATGCCACGTAAGCATAGAAGCCTGTTCGGACTTTTCTTATTTGATGAATTTGTCAACTTAAAAGATGTGATTTCATGCTGACCAATATCCCGTATCATTTGTTGAAACTAACATAATTTATTGAAAATTACATGTTTGCTTTCCATTTTCATCATTATTATTATCCATACTGCACCGCCAGCCACGACCAGGTGCAATACGAATTAATTACACTGGCAAAGGCCTCCTAACAACTGCAATCACACTAAGACTATGTTTCCTTCTACCTTCCACCCCACAGCAATCTATCATATCCATCTCTTCTGCTTTCACCCCATCAGCCAAAACCCAATCAAAATAGTACAAAAACATTACTAGCTGGATCTCCACATTAGCCAGGCCGAACAATATTCCAGGGCAGATCCTTCTCCCAGCGCCAAACGGGATGTAGTTGAAGCTATTGCCTTTGAAATCGTCCGCTTTCTCAAGAAACCTCTCCGGTTTGAACCTCTCTGCATCCTCCCAGTACTCTGGGTCTCTTCCGATTGCCCAAGCATTCACCAGTACCCAGGTTTTCGCAGGTATTTCGTACCCATCGATCTCACAACGCTCTCTGTTTTCCCTTGGGAGCAAGAGAGGCGCTGGTGGGTGCATTCTCAGAGTCTCTTTGATGACTAATCTGAGGTATTTCAGCTCGTTGAAGCAAGATTCATCGACACGGCCGCCACCTTTGCCATCAAAAACCTGCCTCACTTCCTCTTGTGCCTTTTTCATGGTTTCGGGGTTGTTGAGCATTTCAGCCATCGCCCAGTCGACGACTATTTCTGACGTCATGGCACCGGCACTAAATATTTCCTGTGAATTTACGGGTGAATGGTTTTTGTCACCAGAATTTTTTAATTATGACAAAATAAAATATATTTTGTACTCCAAATTATTCCGACCAATTAACAATAAATCACCAATAATATTGCAATTTAACCGACATTTTTAGATCTTGTTGGTAAATATCAATAGACAATCATTTCCCCCTCACATATTTACCTATAATTTAAAATTTCCTTAACATTTGACAACAAGTTATCACTAGGACGAAATTCAATAGTAGTATTTTAATTATTAAAAACTATAAAAGAAAATTAATTATAGGGCTAACCACTAGGATATATTTGATGTTGTCACGAGTTAATGGCAGTTCAAGTGACCCATCACTTTGTATGCTCAATAGGACATCTAGCAGATCTTCTTGCTTATTTTCTTCATCATTGTTATAAATATTATTATCCTTGGTTCGTTTGCGCTCCTCAACGATGCTCGTCATCATCTTGTCCAATTTCCGGTGCACCTCTTCTAACTTCCTCTTTGTCCCGCTGATCAAAGCAAGGAATTTGATGGATGGATAGACATCGGCGATACTAAAGACAGATATAAACTTGACAATCTCCTTGACTGTGGCAATGAATTCAGCCTTTTCGTCGTTTTTCTTTCCAACTGATGCTCTAACCATGATATCGTAATTTGTCAAGCTGATTCTTTCCGTCAGATTGATATTTTCGCCTTCATGCCGAGCTATCCAGTTGCAAAGGTCTAAAACCTCTTCCTCTCGGATGGGCCAGAACGATCGGACGCGCATGGCGGTCAAGAGCTCGAGTGTGCAAATCTTCCGCATATGTCTCCAGTATTCACCGTATGGGGCAAACGATATGTTCCGATTGTGATTAGCCTCCGCGGCAAGAAGTGAGGGCCTGTTGGCGAAGTTTTTATCATGTGTTTTCATGAAGTGTATTGCGGTCTCGGATGAGGAGACGATGATATTGTCGACTTCACCAAGTCGGAGGTGCATCATTGATCCATATTTCTTGGCTAAATCTCTTAGAATGTGTTGGGGTGGGATAGAACCAACAAAAAGGTGCAGGTTTCCAATGAATGGCAACTTCCATGGCCCCGGAGGGATATGTCGCTTCGGCTTAATGGTTTTGGGACGAACTCCCAGTTTATGGAGCACCAACACAAAAATGAAAAAGGAAACGAGTACAACGAATGAGAAGTCAAACTCCATCAGAAAAACAAAAGTAATTAAGTGATCCCAAGAATTATTATATATAGATATTTTGAGTTGGCTGAGTTGCACTTCACTCTGTATGCATGCAGTGGTTGTTATAGAATTCTAAGCGGATTTTAAGGCTTTTCAAAGAATGTGATTATCAACTTCTACTTTAAAAAATACGTAAAGTTCATGGAAGGAATGGCTGAGTTGAATTCTTGGCTCTTTTTAAACATTACATTATTATTAGAACTAGAAGTTCGTGTCTTGTACTCTTGCGCGCAAAACGATTGGGTACCACGAATACCGTACATAAATTATCCTAATTTTCATTTTTAAAAACCGAAAATTGCCGATGATACTACTCACCGGTTTGATCCATCGGCATATACCTACAATTTATCGACGTGCTATCGATAGGTTTAGTACGTCGACGCACTTCCCGTCAGCATTCCGTTAGTAAAATGGCGTAAATTGTAAGAGGCATAAATTAACAACGGATATGCCGGCAAGCCACCGAAGGCGTTTACAATCGACGGATAGTGCGCGTCAGCAGCGACTGTGGAAATAACGATGGCCACCGACGATAGTTTTACCGACATAGTGCCCATCGGCGAAAATAAAATAATTGTAAAACAATTTAGGTCGCCGACAACTTATGGTCCTCGTTAAAAGCCCTAATAAGAGCACCCTAAACAACATACATGAGACAAAAACAAAAATGAAAAAGAAAGTGAAGAGGGGGAGAAAAAGAGGAAGACAGAGAGAGCCAAAGCCATCACTTCCGCCGCCACCATGCCATTGCCACCACCGACCCCACCCCACCATCACAGCCAAAATACTTGACCACCTTCTCAGTTCCTAACACTACTATTTTGCAAAATCATCTGAAGAATCACCTGGAGAACCACCTAAAGGATCGCGCTCTCATTGCTGTGGCTTCCATCACCCGCTCACGGACAGTCGCCTCTATCTCGAACCGATCACGCGCATGCTCTTCGCGCTTCGCCTGGAGATGCTCACTACAAAATAATAGTATTTTACCAAGGGGAACACCTAGAGAAATATTACCCTCAGAAATCCCGAGGGCGAGGGAATTTTACCTTCGGTACTACTCACTTCCACAACAAAAGAAAAAGGCAGTTTTACAAGGTTTTTTTCCCTTCGGTTTTGAGGTAAAATCCCTCGGTTTTGGGCGAAATCGAGGGAAATATTCCCTTGAAAAAATCCTCCTCGGTAAATTTTTTCGAGGGGCAATTTCCTTTGGAAAATTAAACCGAGGGTCTCAACCCTCGGAAAAATCCCCCGTACAACCCTTGGAAAAATCCCCCGTACAACCCTCGGAAAACCAAGGGAAAACCGAGGGCTGGCCGCCTTCGGAATTTCCGAGGGGATGTTCCCCTCGATTTTCCGAGGGTCAGTTACCCATCGAAAAACCGAGAGAAACATTCCCTCGGAAAACCGAGGGGAACGTTCCCTCGGAAAACCGAAGGCCATTTATTCCCTCGGAAAACCGAGGGAGTAAGTTCCCTCGGACAACCGAGGGCCATATATTCCCTCGGAACACCGAGGGCAAACTATTCCCTCGATTTTTTTATTTCCCGAGGGAATTTCACCTCGGTTTTTTATTTATTTTTTAAAATAATTTTTAAATTTAAATTTAAATTTTAATTCCTGTTCAATTATTAAAATTTGAAAAAAATCATTAATGAAAACAAATAAATAAACCACTTATTATAAAAATAATTGAAATTTTAGAATTATTACATGCGTTCGACACAGTAAGAAAGTTTATATCAAAATCAAACTGTCCTATGAATTGGGAGGGGGGTACTGCTGTAAACGAGCATACATGTCAGCTATTTGGGCATTCATCTGCTCCTGAAACTCCTCCTACTGCCGGCGCTGCTCCTCACGTCGTCGCTCAGATGCCTCCTGCTGCCGGCGCTGCTCCTCAAGCTGCTCCACACGTCGTCGCTCACACTCGGCGTATTGCTGCTGGTTCGCCTCAAGCTTCACTCCCTGCGCCCCCTGAGCTCGTCTGGGGACCTCCAACTCCTCCCTCTGAGCCTGGAGCTACGCCCCGAGCTCTCTGACGTGGGTCCTATCAGCTTGGAAGGAGGTGCAAGAAGAGCGGCCTGTGAAAAAACCCTTCGCAGCAGCCACCACCTTCCCATACGAGCCGATGCCATAATGCCATCCCTTACTCGACCCGACAATGTCGAAGAAAACCCAGTCAGGGTCAACCTCGCTACTCGCATCCTGGGAAGACGCACGTTCCTTTTCCTTCTCCAGCTGTCGCTCGCACTCCTCCTGAAATACAACTCGTTATTAAAATTCTAAATTAAAACCAAAGAATAAGCTAAAAATAAGAAAGAGACTCACATTAATATTACTAGATCTCGTATCGATCCACGCGCCGTCTTCCTTTTGGTGCGTACGTACAAAAAGATCGTACACCTTAGCCGGCTCACCCGTCTCCCGCTCCTGTATCCAAATAGAATTTCCAAATAATTAACATTAAAATTAAACAAATAAATATTTTATTATTATATTTTAAAATTACTTACGATATTCAAATTATAATCGATACTAGATCTAACCCCCCCCGTGTGCTTCGACATCCTGGTACCCGGCCCAGCAGGCTCGCTCCTCTTGTTCCGGCTGTACTGCTCGAATTTGCCTTTGTTCTCGGGCTTATCCCACTCGACCTTCCAAACTCTAGTTGAGATGCATGATATATAAGATGGTATAAATTATATGTTATAAATAAAAGATTCTAATTTAATAAGAAAACATATAATAGAATCGTTTACCTATAGACCTCCTCGATAACGCATCCTGACCTCTGACCACCATGGGCAGCAATATACTGCTTATACTCGTTCAGTTGCCTCCCGTACTTCTCCCAGATCATTCGAAAAAATACATCTTGTATCCGTTGATCACTATACTCCTCCGGGTTCCAATAACAAATCTCCTGGAAAATAAAACAATAATTACAATTCAATTGATACATATGATTGTGTAGTTACGGTAAATATTAACAAATTTGGATATAAAATAATAATTACCTTAAACATCTCCCACCATAACTCCTTAGTCTCCTAAGGGACCGCCTTATAGCACCACCCGGCGGGATGGAGTTCCTTCTCAAAAATCTCCCGGAGTATAGTGGTCACCTTGCCCTGTCTGCTGTGCAGCCTGTATTCAATTGTGTTTTTTTTTGTTACGAATATAATTTAATCATAATAATAATTACAATTTTAAAAATCATTTATTTACTTGTTGTTGGGATTTGATGGTGCCGTCGCGCAGCGGAAAACAAAAATTTTTATAAAAAAGAATTTGAATCGAATTCAATTGACGACGGCCCATTTTAATTTCAATTAATTCAAACAATTTTTTTATTATTTTATAAACGAAACAATTTTATTTTCGTAAAATCGAACGAGCATGATTTTCTATTTAATATATTAATCACATATATAACAATTATATATATATATATATATATATATATATATATATATTAATATATTAATCATTTATATATTATAATGCATAAATATACAAATATAAACATACAAGTAACACATATATCACACACATATATATCATATATATATAGCAACCATATCATATATCTATATATGTATATAACACAGCATGCATGCATTTATATTTTTATATATATATATATAAACTATACAGTATGCATGCATTTATCTATATATATGTCACACATGTCACATACACACATATATAACATATATATATACTCAGATTATAAACACACACACAACATGCATATATATATATCAAATATATGTATACACGGGCAGCCATCGATACCTCACGGCACGGCGGAGGAGCGATGAATCGGCTGGAACTCCGGCGATGAGGCGGAGGCGCTGTCGGGGACGGCAGCGATGTCGGCTTGACTTCGGAGACGAGGCGGCGTTCGGAACGGCTCGGCGACAGGAGGTCGTCGGCTGTGACGTCTGCTCGGGTACGGTAGCGACGCTGTCGGGGACGTTGCGCTGGCAGTGAGCGCTTCGCGATGACAGCAGTGGCAAGAACCGGCAGCGGTCGTTCACGGCATCCGGCGCAGCTGATCGCAGTGGGTGGTGGCTTCACGGCGAGACAACGGCAGTCCGGTAGGAGGTGCGATAGTGGTGGCGGTCCTCGAATGCGATGCGTCCACGAAGGTGGTGGTCCGGCGGATTCGACGCGTCTCCGACGAATTGGTGTCACACACCGTACGTCCTGACGTCCTTACGACGGAGCACTAGATTCGTCGTGAGAATGAGAACGACGAGAAAACACGAGAACCGAATGTTTCGGTGTGGCGGCTGCCGGCGGCAAGCGGCGGCGGCTGGAAGTGGGCGGCTTTCGGTAGCTAGGGTTTTGTTCTGTTTTTCCGAAAAAAAAAAATAATTTTCCGTCTCCCTTCTGTACTCCCCGTTTTTCCTTCTTCTTATTCCTTTTCTTTTTTTATTATTATTATTTTTTTATTAAAAACAAGCCCAAGCCCAATGGGCTCAAATTATGTTGGGCTCAATTAAAAACAAAACCAAAACCTTTAATTTTTAAAATAGTACCGGCCCAATAACTTTAAAGGGGCTTATTGGGCCGACCCAATTTTAAAACAAATAGCCCATTGGAATTAAATCATTTCTCACAAACGATACCTCCGAAAAATATAACAATTATATTTTCGCGTCCATAATAACTTTCTCGTATTTTTTGCGTTCAATCATATTGACATCTAACTATGCTAAAATTAACAATTAATTTCTAACTATCATTTTCAATAATCAGGAAACACGTGGTTTGACCCTCAATGGTTCAGGTGTAAGCTAGCCGTGGGTCCACAACACATTGTGATTCGAACAACACATTGTTCTTATATGAACTCGTCCCTTAGAGTCCCTGATTAAATAAAACTCATTTTACTTAATCACTGGTCAAACCAGAACCCAACGAATTATGAGAGACGCCTAGCAACAACGCATCATAATTCCCTAGATACAAATGAAGTGCCTGCAAGAACCTTGTGATACAACTTATATGTACAGTACGATCCCTTCGCGATCTATGTCCCGATTGAACAAGAGGTATTGGTTCATCGAGACCTCTTTCTAGTTCAATAACTGTGTGTACGTTCTAGGTTCAAGATAATCCGTTCGTGTGCGACTTAGAGAAACACATTTCTCTAAACACCCCACTATCAGCTCTGGCCAGAGACTCTGAGGATTTATCAACCATCAGAACACACAGGAATTCCATGACTTATCATGCGTCCGAATCCCCTACTACCATGCACAGACTTCCCACTAGATTCCCAACTATGCGAACGTTGCCCCTTTTGATTGGCCTCCCAAGTTTGAAATGAGACAAGTTGGACTGGTGGGCAACGTGTAAAATCAAGGCGATATCAAATGTTGAGTTTATCGAGCCTCTACCAGAAGAATCATTTCAAGAGGAAGCTGTAGATACACGCAGTCCGATTCAACTCGACAATGTCGATTTCCAGTTGCACGACCTCAATGATAATTACGTGGAGGAACTTGGTAACGAGACAAATAATGATACAGAAGAAGAGTTACTTACCGATCAAGATACAGATCAAGATATGGATGAAGATGAGTTTGGTGATACCTTTAATAGTGAAAAGTGATTAGTTTGGTTGAAATATATGAAATTTATTCTTATTGTAAAACACACTATTTTTTTAACTATTTTTTATAAGTTTGGATTTATTAATACGTTTGGTATATAATATATACTGGTATTTTGTAAAATGATCGTATTATTATCTAATAATTTTATCAGATGCCATTGTGTCGAGTTTCCGATAGCATGGGTCGATCAGATATGGGGTCGGCTAATCGTTTAGCTGATTTCGACACCAACTACATGGGTCTCGGTATTGATCATTCAGAGCAGACACCTTATCAGACACCGACGCAGACCCCGACACCGACGTCGCATACACCATCACAGACCCCGTCCGACGCGGGTACATCACGACGACAGTTGGTCCCACCACAGGGGCGGAGAGTTCTTGATTTTATTGCAGGGAACAAGTGTTAGAATAAGGTGACCAACAAGCCAACTTGTGGCTGTGGTCTGACCTTTCTCTTGTAATAATTCGGTTTTTATTCGTAATAATATCTATTATACATATTGGCATTCCATATCTTTTATCCCATGCTAGTTGCATAGGTATGGTCCTGATGAAGTTACTTTATTACGGTGGATTGGTCTAGCAGAACCGTGAGATAATTCAGCACGTAATGTAACTCATCGAACTTGTTCCTAGTCTTAATGGGAAAAGGCCCAACTCATCGAACTTGTTCCTAGTCTTAATGGGAAAAGGCCCTGTATCCTCATTATGGCGTAACCCTTTGACTAGGAACAAGTTCGATGAGTTACATTACGTGCTGAATTATCTCACGGTTCTTGCTAGACCAATCCACCGTAATAAAGTAACTTCATCAGGACCATACCTATGCAACTAGCATGGGATAAAAGATATGGAATGCCAATATGTATAATAGAATATTATTACGAATAAAAACCGAATTATTACAAGAGAAAGGTCAGACCACAGCCACAAGTTGGCTTGTTGGTCACCTTATTCTAACACTTGTTCCCTGCAATAAAATCAAGAACTCTCCGCCCCTGTGGTGGGACCAACTGTCGTCGTGATGTACCCGCGTCGGACGGGGTCTGTGATGGTGTATGCGACGTCGGTGTCGGGGTCTGCGTCGGTGTCTGATAAGGTGTCTGCTCTGAATGATCAATACCGAGACCCATGTAGTTGGTGTCGAAATCAGCTAAACGATTAGCCGACCCATATCTGATCGACCCATGCTATCGGAAACTCGACACAATGGCATCTGATAAAATTATTAGATAATAATACGATCATTTTACAAAATACCAGTATATATTATATACCAAACGTATTAATAAATCCAAACTTATAAAAAATAGTTAAAAAAATAGTGTGTTTTACAATAAGAATAAATTTCATATATTTCAACCAAACTAATCACTTTCACTATTAAAGGTATCACCAAACTCATCTTCATCCATATCTTGATCTGTATCTTGATCGGTAAGTAACTCTTCTTCTGTATCATTATTTGTCTCGTTACCAAGTTCCTCCACGTAATTATCATTGAGGTCGTGCAACTGGAAATCGACATTGTCGAGTTGAATCGGACTTTGTGTATCTACAGCTTCCTCTTGAAATGATTCTTCTGGTAGAGGCTCGATAAACTCAACATTTGATATCGCCTTGATTTTACACGTTGCCCACCAGTCCAACTTGTCTCATTTCAAACTTGG
>BMAC01000296.1:118053-162737 GCA_014905375.1 Phtheirospermum japonicum | reverse complement strand
GCTCAAAAGCTATAAAATAAAGAGTTTTTGATGATCAGTTGAACAATTAAACTACGATCAAACATCAAACACACAATTAGATGAAAATAACAAGGAAATAAAACTATATTAATGGAAAGATATTACCAAGAGTAATGATCCACAAAAGCTTGAAATGGAAAAGCTTGAAAGCTTGAAGGATTCTTCACAAAAGAAAACTAAATCAAGGCTTGAACAACTAACTAACTAAGATCTAAAGCTTAACTAATCTATTACTAATTACTAGAATTTTTGGGAATTAAAATTGATCAAAATGAAAAGGAATTATTTTCTGGTTTGAAGGAGCTCTCCTGGGAGGAAAGAGCCTTGCTGCAAGTTGTTCAAATTGAAAAGACGTCTGATTACTTATTCCTTCAAAAATTCTGCTTTTCAGTCGATCGACTGGCAGTCGATCGATCATGTCGGCAGTCGATCAACTGCGATGTCAAAACGGCCTGAAGCCCTGGAATCCAGTCGATTTTGGGGGTTCAGTCGATCGACCAAGTAGGCAGTCGATCGACTGACATCCAGTCGGTCGGCTGGATTCCAGCGCCCGGCTCGATTTCTCGTTCTTTTCACATCCGCCGGTTGATCGAGCCTTGCCCGTTGCGCTCCCTTGCTTTGTCCGTTCATTCCCGAGTCGAGTATCAACGATCCCAAATGAGCGCAGGCCCCGCTTGACGTCCTACGGCCAATAGAAAAACGAAATAGTACAAAACTACGAAAACTAAATAATAAAATGCACAAAAATACGAAAACCTAGAAATAACGAAAAACGGCCAACTCGACTCCTAAAACACCTAAAATCAAGCGAAACACACGCAACGTGATACAAAAACGATAGCAAAAATATGTACAAAAAGATGCAAATCACTCTTCGTGTAAATACTACATGTAATGTTACACAATTGAGGAAAAAAGTATTAGTACATTTATATATATGTATAAATTGACATTATAAATTAGAATGAGTATTCAATCCTAACATATTCTTCGACCTCCTCACAATTTAGCAACACGTATATCCTTGCGGCATTGTATTCTGTTTCGCTTACAAATCTTTTTCCCTTTGTACCAAACGTCTATGCACATTTCTTAAACACCGAGGGAATTTCATCACCGTCATCCACACAATTCTAATCGTCATCATTTCTTGGCAAATTTGTTCTTTTAGTTGAAACTTGATCTTCAAAATAGTACGGACTAAAATTCGATGCCTCGTCGACCAGATATGTGTTTGCTATCGACCCTTCAACACTCGCCTTATTTTTCACGCTATTCTTTAGTTTGCGAAGATACATATCGAACGGGTACATCCATCTATACTGTACTGGGTCAGCAACTCTTGCTTCATACGCAAGATGAACGGGCAGATGCTTCATCGAGTCAAAAAAACTTGTAGGAAAGATCAGTTCCAGTTGACACAATATTAACGGGATGTCATGTTCAAGTCGACACATATCTTCGGTGCGAATGACTGTTGATGTGAGATCCTTGAAAAACAAACTCAATTCGGTTAGAGCCTTCCACATATTCGGAGGAAGCAGTTCACGAAAGGCTATTGGTATCAACCTCTGCATGAATACATGACAATCATGACTCTTCATCCCGATCAAACGGGATTCCTTTTTATCGACGTAATGCCCCAAATTTGATGCGTACTCATCTGGAAATCGAAGAGTTTGACCTAATCGCAAACGACAGCTTTCGACGGCTTATCAAGTGTGTAACAGGCTTTAGGACACTTTCCTGACCCATCTGGCGCCAACTCTGAGGGATTACAATACTCATTCAACTCTTCCCTAGATTTATGCATGTCCTTGGTCTTCCCTTTGACATTCATCACCATATTGAAAACATTGTCAAACACATTTTTCTCGATGTGCATAACATCTAAATTGTGATGAATTAGACTTGTCCTCCAATATGGAAGATCCCAGAAAATGCTTCATTTTCTTCAACCAGACGTTCGGGATATTTGCACATTAACGAGCGCTGCATCCATTTCAGTGACTTTCAGAAGCCCCAATCTTTCTATTTCAGCCAAAACTTCTATCCCTGAGCACACTTCTGGCAGTAGAGTCTCGACAGATCTTCTTTTTCAAAATCGTCGTTTATCTTTTCAAAAATGGTGATCATGCTCAAGTAATTTTCGGTGATTGTCGAACCACGATTGCTTCCCACTGCACTTAAGAGTGAAGGCGTCTAACCATTCCATACAGTGAGGACAAGCTTTTTGACCGGCCGTACTCCATCCGGACAACATAGAATATGCAGGGAAATCGCTGATTGTCCATATAAGGGCTGCTCGTAATTGATTTTTTTTCTTAGATATATTGTACGAGGGAGCCCCAACCGTCCACAATTGATTTAATTTGTCGATTAGAGTTTGCAAAAACACATCAAGTTTGTCTTTTGGATTCTTTGGCCCTCGTACAAGAACGCTCAGGAACATGAACTGTTCTTTCATGCACATCCAAGGAGGCAAGTTGTAGGGTGTAACTATGACGGGCCACGATGAGTATTGTGCTCCAAAACTTCCAAATGGTTGAAAACCATCTGTAGAAAGACCCAATATCACGTTTCGACTTTCAGCCGCAAAGCTTAGATGAGTCTCGTTGAAATGCTTTCAAGCTTCTGAGTCGGATGGGTGGCGCATAACATTGTCTTCATCCACGTGTTCAGCATGCCATCTCATATCTTTCGCTGTGGCATTAGATGCATACAACCACTGCAGACGAGGAGTTAATGGAAAATAATACACTTCTTGTACGCGACACGAGCCTCTTGTCGTTTTGTTTTTCAGACGAGGAGTTAATGGAAAAAAGTACATCCTCTTGTCAAATCAGAATCGTCTCTCCAGTAGATCATACATTTATTCTTGCAATCTATCTTCTCGACCGGTAAGCCCATACCCCTTAACAACTTCTTACTGTTGTAGAAGTTATCAGGTACGAGATTGTCTTTCGGTACAATCTCCTTGATTAATTCACTCAATTGATCATAACACTTTTGAGACATGTGATTCTATGATTTCTAATTCATGAGACGGGAAACTAATGACAACTGAGTATGTGCTTCGCACCCAGGATACAATGGCTGATTTCCAGCTTTCAACATGTCGTAAAATTTTTGAGCCTCTGCGTTCGGTGACTCTTCCGTATGGGCCACCACGTCAAAATTGGAACCAGCTGCATCTTGAACCATATTAAGGTACGCGTTTGATGATTCTTCAGAAAGAATGTAAGAGGGTCCCCCAGCATGAAAATCGTGATGGCGTCCAGAGGTGGCGATCCGGGTTTCTCTGTGGTAAATCCATCTATAGTAATTCGGCACGAACCTGTGTTTCACCAGGTGGTACTTAATCTCATCGACGTCCAGGTAACCACTATTCCTACATCTGCTACGATTACAAGGACATTTCAGTCTTTGTCCGTCCTTATGAGAGGAATGTGCTTGCGCAAATTTAATAAAACTCTCAAGTCCATCCACGAATTTTGAGGATAAATAGTCGTCATTGATTCGCTCGTACATCCAACTACGATCGGAACTCATCCTAACATTATACGGTTGTCATATTAATTTATCGGAAATTAGGCAGCATGAGGGGTGGATAGAGAATGATTGAAATTTTTGGTAAGGCCCTATCCCATTTGAGAACGTGATTCTCTTGTAATACAACGTCTTAGTATATGATTTTTTGTTGACTAAAAATTTTGACAGCATCTCCCTTTAGTTCTCTAAGTACACATATATTGCAGTGCACCCGAGAACATAAGAGAGATATTGAACCAAAATTTATGTAATCAACAAAAAAAACATATAGATAAGATAAGCCATATTACAATCACGCTCTCAAACTGTCCAAAGAAGTGGACAATTTGGGATTTAGTATCGAATTCTCTATTCGATACTAAATCTCAAACGAGTCTAAGGTATATTGTTTAAGTGTAGATAGAAATATTGTATTTGGGATCGAAACTATTTTAAACCCTGTTATTGGAGGGGAGAAACCTCCCCAGCCGGCGTCATAAACCACGTCAAAACAGACGTATGCATTAATTGATAATCACATCAATTCAACAATATCTACAAAATATATATGTTACACACAACATGTATGTACCGATCACCACGGTATTTCACCAACACAATCACAAACAATTTAAAACATTTTGAAAACCACCGTCATATTTTAAAATAATTTTAAAAACCGTTATTGGAGAGACTAAACCTCTCGGCCGGCGCCGTACACCACGTCATCACCGAAATCTTCCCAGACCAATCACAACATCAAGCCCTCACATTCAAACCATAACAACAGACGCACAAAAATATTATGTACACATGCATGTACCGATCACCACGGTATTTCACCACCATCGTAGAATACACTTTATGTAATTATTCCTAAACTGAACCCTAATTACATGATTATTCTTAAATTGAACTCTAATTACTTGATTATTCTTAAATTGAACCCTAATTACTTGATTATTCATAAATTGAACCCTAAATAAAAATTATTCCTAAATTGAACCTTAATTATATAATTATTCCTAAATTTAAACCTAATTCTAAAACTAACCCTAAATTGAATCTTAATCACAAAATCAAAAATAAATGAATACATACAAATAATATACAATTATAATTATACATTAAAAACTAAACTAATAAATTCAATAAATATACAAAGAAAAAAAAATCAATCAAATAACTTACCTTCAACGGCGACGGAGAACGCAGGCGATGGAGCGGAGGCGGCGATGATGGTGGCGGCGGTGGCTCGACAGCGGGTCGGTAGATGATGACGGTTCGATGGCAAGCAGTTGCTCCTTCTGCTGCGGTGGCTCGGCTTGACGGACAAGGCGACGGTGGCTCGGCTCGACGGCGGTGGCTCGGTGGTTGCTCTTTCTTCTTTTTTTTTTCATCTTTTCTGCACTTTTTTCTTCTTTTTTGGCTGCCCGCTGGTTTAATTAGGTCAAAAATTTTGAGGGCATAAAGCCCTCGGAAAACCGAGGGAATTAATCCCACTCGGTTTTTAAAACATTTTTTTAAATTGGATTAATTCCGAGGGAATGGATTTCCCTCAGTCTGAAACCGAGGGGAAACAACATCCCTCAGCTTGAAACCGAGGGAAAATCCATTCCCTCGATTTTAATTCAATTTGAAAAAAATAGAAAACGCGTAGTTATCGATCGACGCCCGACCCTCGTGATTCTGGGATGCCGAGACGCACCCCTCCCCACACTGGTCATAAATTCTTGAGTTTTTTTTTCTATTTTTTACTATTTTTTCGAGTTCTTTTTCCATTTTTCATTTGAAATTGTAAAAAAATAGAAGATGCGTAGTTATCGATCGACGCCCGACTCTCGTGGTTCCAAAACGCCGAGACGCACCCTTCCCCACCCCGTTCGTAAGTTCTTGGTTTTTTTTTTCTATTTTTACTAATTTTTTGAGTTTTTTTTTTCAATTTTTTACTTAAAATCGAAAAAAATAGAAAACGCATACTAAACGATCGACGCCCAACACTCGTGTTCCACGACGTCGAGACGCACCCCTCGCCCCCTCGGCAAAATCACGACGCTTTGTCGCTTCGTATTTCCAACCAAAGGCGTTGATCGATCGATCGTATCTTGTTGTTAGTCGAATTACACGACACGTGTGGATACGCACGTGCTCGTTGATATTTCTCGATCTAAATTGGGTCAAAACCACCCCCTCGTGCCTAATATGATTGGTTTTATTTTATTTTTACGGTTTTTCTATTTTTTTCTATTTTGTTTTTAATTTTTTAAAAATTGAATTAATTCCGAGGGAATAGATTTCCCTCGGTTTGAAACTGAGGGGAAACAACATCCCTCGGTTTGAAACCGAGGGAAAATCCATTACCTCGGTTTTAATTTAATTTTTTTAAAAATAAAATCCGAAAAAATAGAAAACACGTAGTTATCGATCGACGCCCGACCCTCGTGATTCCGGGATGCCGAGACGCGCCTCCCCGCCCCGGTCGTAAATTCTTGGGTTTTTTTCTATTCGTTACTATTTTTTCTATTTTTTTCCATTTTTCATTTAAAATCATAAAAAATAGAAAACGTGTATTTATTGATCGACGCCCGACTCTCGTGGTTCCACGACGCCGAGACGCAGCCTTCCCCGCCCCGTTCGTAAATTCTTGGGTTTTGTTTTCTATTTTTTACTAATTTTTGTAATCTTTTGAGTTTTTTTCAATTTTTTACTTAAAATCGAAATAAAAATAGAAAACGCGTACTAAACGATCGACGCCCGACCCTCGTGGTTCCACGACGCCGAGACGCACCCCTCGCCCCCTCGGCAAAATCTCGATGCTTCGTCACTTCGAGTTTCCAACCGAAAGAGTTGTTCGATCGATCGTATCTTATTGTTGTTCGAATTACACGACACGTGTGGATACGCACGTGCTCGTTGATATTTTTCGATCGAAATTGGGTCAAAACCACCCCACGTTCCTAAGATAATAGGATTGGTTTCATTTTTTTATGATTTTTCTATATTTTTATTTTTTAAATAATTTAAAAAACTGAGGGAATGGATTTCCCTCGGTTTCAAACCGAGGGACAAACCTTATCCATTCCCTCGATTTTTCTATTCTTTAAAAAATAAAAAAAATCCGAAAAAAATAGAAAACGCGTACTAAACGATCGACGCCCGACCTTCGTGGTTCCACGACGCCGATACGCATCATTCCACGCCCCGGTCGTAAATTCTTGGGTTGCGTTTATATTTTTTTACTAATTTTTTTTTATTTTTTCGAGTTTTTTTCCATTTTTCATTTAAAATCGTAAAAAAATAGAAAACGCGTACTAAATGATCGACGCCCGACCCTCGTGGTTCCACGACACCGAGACGCACTTTTCCTTGCCCCGGTCGTAAATTCATGGGTTTCGTTTTTATTTTTTACTAATTTCTCTATTTTTTGAGTTTTTTTCCATTTTTTTTCTATTTTTTTATTTTATAAATAATTGAATAAACCGAGGGTTTATACTGCCCTCGGTTTGAAACCGAGGGAAGGCTGAGTCCCTCGGTTTCAAATCGAGGGAAAAGTAAACCCTCAGTTTGTTTTTTAATTTAAAAAAAAAATCGAGGGAATGGATTTCCCTCGGTTTCAAATCGAGGGTTTCACCAGTCCCTCGGTTTGATTATGAGGGAAACCACTCCCCTCGGTTTTTATAATTTTTTTTTTTAAAAAAGTAATAATAAAATTCCGAGGGAAATTCTTACCCCTCGGTTTTCTGAGGACTATTTTCCCTCGGAAAAAATTGCCCTCGAAAATCCTTCGGTGATTATGGCGGCAAATATTGGCGCCGTATTTCCGAGGGGAAATCCGAGGGAAAATATTTCCCTTGGAAAAAACCAAAGGATATTATACTCCCTCGGTTTGCCCCTCGGAAATTCTGAGGGGAATCTTTTCCCTTGGAAAACTACTGTTTTTTTAGTGGTAAATCCTTCCAAAACACCGCGCCAATGTTTGCCGCCATAACTATAAAAGATAATACCGAAAGTTTTACGAGGGTAGCATTATCGAAAGAATGTACCCCTCGGAAATACCGAAGGGTCATATATACCCTTAAAAATTACTGAAGGAAATAATTTCCCCTCGAAAATTAACGAATGGATATTATTCCCTTTGGTAATTTTCGAGGGGAACATCTCCCCTCGGTCTCTTTGAAAAAAAAATATAATATCGTAAAAACTAATCATATCCTGTCATTTTAGACACGTGCCCCTAAAAATATTAATATTATTTTCATATTAACATATTGTAGGTTAAAAAAG
The DNA here is from genome assembly GCA_014905375.1 of Phtheirospermum japonicum. Classification (NCBI taxonomy): domain Eukaryota; kingdom Viridiplantae; phylum Streptophyta; class Magnoliopsida; order Lamiales; family Orobanchaceae; genus Phtheirospermum; species Phtheirospermum japonicum. The sequence continues at coordinate 154,901 of BMAC01000296.1, read as the reverse complement.
ATTAATATATAAGATTGTAACCACCATGCGGTATTTGCAGTCTTTCTTAATAGCAGCTATAAAGCTTTTATTCTCCATTTATTGGAATTAATAACCCATCTAATTGGTAAATTTTACCTTGGAATAAGGTAAAATGATCAAATTCAATTTCGGTAGAATAATGCGTTCCGTTAGACATATCCTCGCTAATTTTTTTTTAATAATATTCTACTTAATATATTGATTTTCATTTTTATTTATTTGCTTGATTAAAAAAAATTTAAAGAATTATTTGTCAATATTTATATTGTTTCAGTATAGAACCACGAGAATTGGTCATTGATCGGTAAATACGTCTTTTCTATTTTTCTCGATTTTTTTAAATTTTAAATAAAAAATCGAAAAAATAAAAAAAAATATAGAAAATGCGTAAAAATAAGCCATATCCTATCATTTTAGGCATGACATGAGGGGTGGTTTTGACCCAATCTGGCTAGAAAAATATCACTGAGCATGTGTGTATTTACATGTGTCGTGTAATTCAACTAACAATCAAAATACGATCGATCGATCAACTTGTTTGGTTGGAAACGTGAAGCGAAGAAGGGTCGTGATTTTTTGAAGGTGGCACGAGGTGCGTGTCATTGTCAGAACCACAAGTATTGATCGATAAATATTATTTTTTATTTTTTTCGGTTTTCTTTAATTTTAAAAACCGAGGGGAACATAATCCCATCGGAAAAAAATGAGGGGAACTATTTCCCCTCGGAAAACTACCGAAGGGAAATATATTCCCCTCAAAATTTCGAGGGGAGTTACATCCCCCCAGTTTTTTAAAATTAAAAAAATCAAGAAAAAAAAAGCGTAAAATAAACCATATCCTATCAGTTTAGGCACGTGGGGTATTTTTGTCCCGGCTTCGATAGAAAAGTATCACCGAGCATGTTCGTATTTATACGTGTTGTGTAATTCGACCAACAACTAAGATACGATCGATCGATCAACTTGTTAGGTTGGAAACGCGAAGCGAAGAAGCGTCGTGATTTTGTGAAGGAGGCAGAGTTGTGTCTCGTTTTCATAGAACCATGAGAATCGAATATTTGATCGGTAAATACGACTTTTATATTTTTTTTAAAAGAAGTCGAAAATAATAGAAAAGGTGTAAAAATAAACCATATCTCAAACCAATCGGCAAATTCACTTTCCAATTTTTTGTTCAGTCCAACATTTGTAATGTTTGGTTGTGACTGCTTTACATCCTCCATGAAAACACTGCATATGAATAAAAATTAAAATTGTCTTAGTTTATTATATAACTAATATTTCATTAAAAATTTATAAATATTGGCATTTCGAACTTGATAAAATCTTGTACTTCTTCACAATTTAGTAAAACATAATTTCTCGTAGCATCGAATTCTTCTTTGCTTAAGAATCTTTTCCCGGTGCTGCGAGCATTTCCCCATATATTTTAAACACTAAAGGAACATCATCATCATCGTCTTCACCATTTTGTCCATCATCATTACAAGGCAAGTTTGTCCTTTCCGTTAAGACGTGACCTTAAAAATAGTACGAAGTGAAAGTTGATGCCTCTTCGATAAGATACGCATTTACTATCGAGCCCTCAACGCTCGCCTTGTTCTTCACATTCCTTCAGTTTGTGAAGAAATCTCTCGAATGGATACATCCACCTATAATGCACCAGACCTGCAATTATCGCCTCGTATACTAACTGAACTGACAAATGATCCATGGAGTCAAAAAAACTAGGCAGAAAGATCTTTTCAAGTTAACACAAAATTAGAGGAATATCACACTCTAAGCGACTCATATCATCAGTCCCAAACACTCTGCAGCCGAGGTTCTTGAAAAACAAACTCAGCTCTGTGAAGGCCTTCCACACAGGATAGGAAAGCAGTTCTCGAAAGGAAATTGTTATCAACCTTTACATGCACACATAACAGTTGTGACTCTTCATACCAAACAATCTCAGTCCCTTCACATCAACGCAACGCCCAATATTCGATGCATATCCATCTGAAAATTAAAGAGATTTTACCCACTCACACAAGGCAGCTTTTGATGTCTTATCCAATGTGTAACAAGCTTTAAGATACTTTCCTACTGCGTCTTGTTGTAGGCCGGGACGAAAATAATATTCGTTCAGTTCATACTTAGATTTGGGAGTGTCTTTTCTCTTTCCCTTGACATTCATAACCGTGTTTAACACATTATCAAATACATTTTCTTGATGTGCATAACGTCTAGATTATGACGAATTAAGTTTGTGCTCCAGTATGGCAAATCCCAGAATATGCTTCTTTTACTCCAACCACTTGATTTTGATATGCGTCCATTGACGGCCGCTGAATCTTGATCAGTATCTTTCAAATGCCCCAAACTTTGTATCTCAGCAAAAATCCACATTGCTGAGCGTACACTCGGCGATAGAGACTCCACCTTTCTATAATATTTTTTAAATATTATTTATATTTATTTAAATTTAAAGAAAATCAAGGGGACAAAATCCCTACGCGCCCTTGGGTTTTCTCGGGGGCAATTTGTTTCCCTTGGTGTTTTTAAATTAGAAAAATAGAAAGAAAATGTATTACTGATCAATTAGTATTTCTCGTGATTCAAAAACAACAAAACCCACCTCGTGGTACCTTCACAAAATATCGACGCTTCATTACTTACGTTTGCAATGGAATAAGTCATTCGTATCGTGAATACTATTGATTAAATTACACGACACTGATACTTAAGTTTCAAAAATAGGTTAAATACATTTTAAGCATGTAAAATGACATTATGTGGCTTATTTTCATGTAATTATATTTTTAAAATATTTTTTTCTTTTTTTTAATTTAGAAATAACCGAGGGGACACGATGCCCTAGGGATTTCTCGAGAGTATCTACGATCCCTCGGATTTTCCCAAGGGTTAAATGCATTTTTAGTGCATAAATTGACATTATATGGTTTATCTTCACAAAAATAACAACGCTTCATTACATACGTTTGCAATGGAATAAGTAGATCGCTCGTATTGTGAATATTATTGATTAAGTTACACTACACTAATAATTATGTTGTAAAACTAGGTAAAATACATTTTAATTGCGTAAAATGACATCATATTGCTTATTATCATGCAATTATATTTTTAAATAGTTTATTCTATTTTTTTAATTCAAAAGAAACGAGGGGACAAAATATCATCGGGAATTTCCGAGGGGATCCACACGCCCACGGGTTTTGCCGAGGGCAATTTGTCTCCCTTGATTTATTTATATTAAGCAAAATAGAAAAAACGTATTACTAATCAATTAGTATTTCTCGTGATTCTAAAGAACTAAAACCAACCTCGTGGCATCTTCACAATAATAACGACGCTTTATTATTTACCTTTACAATGAAATAAGTCTATCTCTAGTACATTGGATATTATTGATTAAATTACACGACACCTTTTAATTCATACATGTTCGATGATAGTTTTTACTAAGACTTGGTTTAATACATTTTAAATGCATAAATACCATTATATGGTTTATTTTCATGCAATTGTATTTTTCAAATATTTTCTTCAAATTAAAATGGGGGGAGGGGACAAAATGGTCCCGGGATTCTCCGAGGGGATCCACATTCCTCGCTTTTACCTGAGGGCAATTGTAGCCCTCAAGATTTTAAAATCAAAAATAAAAATAGAAAATATATATTTACCGATCAATTAGTATTTCTCGTAATTCTAAAACAACGAAATGCTCCTCATGATATCTTTACAAAAATAATGACGCTTTATTATTTATGTTATTAATAGAATAAGTCGATTGCTTGTATCGTGGATACATACATGTTCAGTGATAATTATGTAGTAAAACCAGGTTAAACTCAATTTAAATGCGTAATATGACATTATAGTGTTTATTATCACGCAATTATAGTTCTTAAGTAGTTTTCATTTTTATAAATTTAAAATAACCGAGGGGACAAAATGCCCTCGGGATTTTTGGAGTGGATCCACGTGCCGTAGGGTTTTTCAGAGGGCAATTTGTTGCCCTTTGTTTATTTAAATTAAAAATTAGAGAAAATGTATTACCGGTCAATTAGTATTTCTCGTGATTCTAAAACAACAAAACCAACCTCTTGGTATCTTCACAAAAATAAAGACGCTTCATTATTTACGTTTGCAATGAAATAAGTCGATCACTCATACGTTGGAAAATATTTATCAAATTACAAGACACCTATTAATACATACATGATCAATGACAATTTATATTAAATCTAGGTTAAATACATTTTAAGTGCGTGAAATGAAATTATATGGTTGATTTTAATGCAATTATATTTTCCAAATATTTTTTCTAATTTATAAAAAAACCGAGGGGACAAAATATACTCGAGATTTCTCGAGGGGATCCACGCTCCCTTGTATTTTTGTGAGGGCAGTTGTTGCTCTCATAATTTTTAAATTAAAATCAAAAATAGAAAAAATGTATTACCGATCAATTAGTATTTCACGTAATTCTAAAACAACGAAATGCTCCTCGTGGTATCTTCACAAAGATAACGATGCTTTATTATTTATGTTTGTAATGGAATAAGTAAATCGCTCGTATCGTGGATAGTTTTGATCAAATTACATGAAACGTGTAAATAGATATATGTTGGATGATAATTATGTAGTAAAAAAAGGTTAAATACATTTTTTTGTGCATAAATTGACATTATATGGTTTATTTTCATGTAATTATGTTTTTTCAATATTTTTTACATTTATTTAAATTTAAAAATATTAAGGGAACAAAACGCCCTTGGGTTTTCTCGGGAGAAATTTGTTTCCCTTGGTTTTTTAAAATTAAAAAAATATAGAAAAAATGTATTATTGATCAATTAGTATTTGTCGTGATTCAAAAACAATAAAAACCCATCTCGTGGTATCTTCACAAAAATATCGATGCTTCATTACTTACGTATGCAATGGAATAAGTCAATTGCTCGTATCGTGGATACTATTGATTAAACTACACTAAACTGATAATTATGCTGTAAAACTAGGTTAAATACATTTTAAGTGCGTAAAATGACATCATATAGCTTATTTTCTTGCAATTATATTTTTTAATAGTTTCTTATATTTTAATAATTCAAAATAAATGAACACTAGTGAAAAAACTAAATTAAAGTCGCTTCATAAGTGACGCTTCAAAGAGGAACCGCTGCAAAATGTGCAAAAGTAGCACTTATTAGTAATGAACCACCTTATATAAAAATAAAAAAAAATTAAGAATTTTGTCCGAGTGGCGCTTATTGATTACCAACCGACAACAATAATAATAAAAGTGTCGGTTGAATTTAAAAGCGACTCTAATAAATAAAATCGGGAGGCGGTTTGCTAAGAAAGCGACACTAATACACTATGACCGGGTGTCGCTTATTTATAAAAGCACCACCAATAAGTGTTGGCGGTTTTGGTGGCGGTTTGTAAATAAAACTGGATGGCGGTTTACTAAGAAAGCGCCACTAGTACACTTCGACCAGGTGTCACTTAGTTATGTAAGCGCCGCCAATAAGTGATAGTGGTTTTGGTGTCGATTTTTAATAGAAAGCGCCACTTATACTTCCAACAAAAGTTAACCGCAAACCCTAGAGAAGGAGAGCTCTCGCTGCCGCAGGAATTTAACCATGGTCCACCTCTCTCCCTCTCTACTTCACCATGGTCAGTGGGGACTCGGATTCAGCAACGACACTGATTTCTTCGTCCGGTCGTGGATCTTCGATGACGATTTGTAAACTACCTCTTTTAAGTGTCCCGCCTTAATTAGACTCTCAATTTCCTCCCGTAAATGCCTATATCGCTCAGTTGAATGACCGTAATTATTGTGAAACCTACAAAATAACTCAGGTTTCAGATTAGTAGGAATTTTTGTGTAACCCTCCGGCTATCTCATATCATCAGGTATTTGGCGCTCCATGATTGTGAACACCCTCGCTTGTGAGTATGCCAAGGGTGTGAAATCATCTTCTCTCCATATTCTTCCTCCACTTCTCGTTGTCCCTCTGCCATCTGCTGCAATGGTTAAGAGCGCCCTAGTAGCTCGCCTTGAATCCCTCCTGGGCTCTGATCTCCTGGGAGCCATTCTTTCCAGTTCTGCGACCTCCTGTCCGAAGCGTAACCTATGTTCCTCCTCAGTCTTCTCTACCTGTATGTACTTTGCAGACCTATCCAAAACCTCTTTATATGTGTGTGCAGGCCGCTTAGCCAATGATTTGCGTAGGTCCTCCCTGTGTAATGCCCCTGCCTTCATCTCGTTCGTAGCCGCGGGTACTTCCAAAGTAACTCTAGTAAATCGGACTATATAACTCTTCAGCGGTTCTCCAGATCGCTGTACCATGGAAAAAAAGAGATTGCGCAGTCTTCATATGTAACTTAGCGCTGACGAAGTGTTTTAAGAAGGCCGATTTCATGACCTAAAAATTGGTAATTTTTCCCAGTGCCAATTGATGGAACCAATCTTGTGCTATTACTCTTAAAGTAGAAAAGAGGGTTTAACATGCTATAACATCCGTATACTGTCTCAACAATGCCTCGTTTTCGAAATATTGCACATAACGATTAGGGTTTGACAACCCTTCATATTGGAAATCTAACCCTTTGTACCCATCAGGTAGTACTGCTGTGAATATTCTTTCCTAGAATGGGTGACCTCTCGTCTCTTCACTTCCTGTTTCGGAGACCTGCCTTTGTAAGGCTCGTACTTCCTCCTGCATATCTCTTAATGCGTGGGAGGCTTGCGTTGCTTCATCTCCATCTTTTTCCTCATCTCGCTGAGCCTGTTGTTTATAAAGTCTCCTTCGTGGCCTGCTACCCAAGAACTGTATATCATTATCGTCGTCCTCCTCGTATGACGATGGGTATTCGATAGAATATCGCTCCCTTTTTGCACTCCGAATTAGCTCGAGACTCGGCCTCCATGGTTCCCTTTCTCTAATCCTCCGATACTCCGAGGTCAATGGCGCTGGCCTATATTCCTCATCCTTCTCCTTATCTTCGTTCCCCTCGCTATCACCTTCGTCTGCTAAGATCTCTTCCAATTTCTCTAGTTTGCTCGGAGGTACCAACCCTATCAATCGTTTAATGAGTCCCTTGTCGACGTGACAAGTTATTCCCTTTGGTAACTCCTTCCATTCTTTTGTTCCTATGTGAATAGCCTTTTGTCTTATTATCTCCGGAGTCTTTTTCTTACTTCATTCTTCTGGTTTTTTCATCTTTTGTTTCACCGGTGAGGGTGGCAGTATGGTTGTGGTTGTTTGATTAGCTATTCCCCTTGAGGTGTTGTTTGTTCCTCCTCGGTCTTTCCCTTTGTCAACTTCTTTCGTCTTACTTGCCTCCTCTTCAAAATCCAAATTCTGAGGTATGATAGTTCTTCCCTTCATGTTGTGCTTGTTAAGATTCTCACGTCTTTTGCTCAAGGACTCGATGTCCCTCTTTCCCACAGACGGCACCACTTGATGAGACCAAAAAGATTGGTTCACCAAGAATAAAAAGTGTTAACCTTGAATACGTGTTAGGCGACCTGATAACCCTCCATAAGGCTCCTGGCGACCTGATCAACCTGCAAAACAGAACCCAACCAGGCGGTGGACAGCCCCGGCGTAGGACATCCGATGCTTAAGTCAAATGTTGTTCGAGAGATATACAAGTGCTCAAAATGTAGGATATAAAAACCAACTTAGAGAAAATAATGAGGCCTGAGTCCTCTTTATATAGATAAGAAACGTGTTCCCAATTTAGGGTTCTCATCTCCTATTAAAACTGTAATACCATAAATAGCGACGACTTAGAATTAGGATTTCTCCAGTATGCTAAGTTATCATAGATATTAGAACTTTCGTTGAATTATCGTAATATCCATGGGCCAATAACCATATCTATAATTCTAGTCTGCCGGGACCCCATACCATAATCCATAACAGCCTAATAGGGCCCAAGACCTTGTTGACCATAAAGTCCAGCTCTCCGTACCGAGCTACCACTCAATATCGAGCTAATATAATACTATTCACTTAATAAGAGCTTGTCACCCTCACATAAGAGCTCGCCACTCTTACACGAGAGCTCGTTGCTCCTACCGGAGAGCTCTCCACTCCCAAAACAACTCGCACCCCTATAAGAAGGATTGTCCCTTCAAAAAGGAGAGGTCGCCTCGTAAATTCATATAAAGCCCACATATTTACCGATAAGGATGTTTGATGTCATATCAAACCAAAGTTGCCATATGCCACTTAATCGAACCATTAGAATTATTTTTTATTTTATACACCCATTGAGAGTTTAAAAGCTGCCTCTTTAAACATGGTTGTTTAGAGAGATTTTGAATTATGCTAAAGAAATAATGTATATCGAACCATTAAACGAAATATTAATTTTATACACCAAACGAGAATCAAGGAGCTGCGTCTTTGTAAATGGTTAGCTTATAGAAATTGCGAATAGTGTTCAAATACAATGTAAATAAATGATTATACAAAAAAATAAACAAAGTGTTACGATATATTTAGAGATATATTCTTAGGAATATTATCTCCTTAATTGTAGGCTTTGATTGGGTAGTTTTTATCATGCATATCTTTAGAATATTGAGATCTTTTTATGATGAGATTGTAACTGTATAAATACTCAATCAATGGAAATCGTGGGTAAGCTTTCAAGCCCTTACAATTTCTACATGGTATTAGTCGCCAAGAAAATTAAACCTTAAAAAAAACATGGTTGGAGGTGACATTTCGTCACCACCACCACCTCGCATAGATATCACCTCTCCATACTACTTAGGTCCACACGACTGTCCCAAAGATTTCATTAATCCAACCCAACTTCGCAGGGATAATTACGATGAATGGGCCAGAGATATTCAAACAGATTTAGAAGCTCGTCGAAAATTCGTGTTCCTTGATGGTACAATCACATCTCCATCTTTTCCTTGCACTTTGACAGACTGGAATACAATTCATGCCATGTTAATTTCATGGCTTATGAATACAATTAATGCAGAGGTGAAATGCACCCAGTCAGAACACAAGGATGCTATACGCTTATGGGATACTCTCAAGACTCAGTTTGCTACTGTCAATGGACCAAAAATTCAGCAAATTAAGGCGTCAATTGTGAAATGTGAGCAAACAAGAAGTATGACAGTGTCATCATACTTCGGTAAATTGACGGCTTTATGGGAAGAGTTGAATAATTATGAACCATTAATTTCTTGTACATGTTGTACATCATGTACTGCTGGCCGAAAGCATGAAAAGAGGCGTGAAAATACACATCTTCATGAATTTTTGATGGGCCTGTACACCGATTTCTATGCTCAAACGCGGACGAATATCTTGTCCCAAGATCCTCTGCCTACACTTAACATAGCATATCAATTGGTGATTCAGGATAAACGTGTACAACTAGCCAAAGAAGTTCCATATGATAGGTCTTCAGATGCGGTGGGGTTTTCTCTCCGAACTCAAAACAATACAGAAAGCTCAGATGACAAGGCTGATGTGCCAGACAAGTCCAATTTATTTTGTAATTATTGCAAGAGAACTGGACATTTGGTAAAAGGTTGCTTTTAATTTATAGACTATCCTGATTGGTGGCCAAACAAGTCTAAAGCGCAAGGTGGAGGTCGTGGAAAACCTCAGCATTCAAGTGGCAGGGGGCGTGGTTCAGCTCGTGCAAATGCAATAGTAGCAGGGGGCCGTGGTGCCGCGTCTGCTACCACTACCAACAACGATGATTCTGTGGGTGGATCTTCTTCAGCTTTCACAGTAGACCAATGGGAAGCTCTAGCCAGATTCATCGGTAATACTAAAATTCCTGATGACCGCTTGAATGGTGAGTTTGATAATGAAATGTGGATTATAGATACAGGTGCATCTAGACATGTTACTTGTGATGATAAATGGTTGTTTGATACTCACACCATCTCTCATTGTCCGGTGGGTCTTCCGAATGGCAAAACTATTATGGCCACAGAGGAGGGTTCGGTCCATTTATCAACAAATATTGTTCTTAATCATGTGCTCTATGTCCCAGATTTACGTTGCAATTTGATTTCGGTATAGCAATTAATTGATAATACAAATTATACTGTCCAATTTAAATCTAATATGTGTGTTATACAGGACCAGTCAAGGGAGCTGATTGGAACGAGTGTTAAGCGAGATGGACTGTTCTACTTTGAAGGGACTGCTTCGGCGCAACATGTGACCGTAACAGATGCTTCTTCTATGTCGGAGTTATAGCACAAGCGAATGGGTCATCCTTCGGAAAAAGTAGTGAAACTTCTCCCTCCCATTCATAATTGTAAGGGTAGTTTAAATAAATCATGTGAAGTTTGATTTCCTTTAAGTGAAAATAAGGCTTCTAGAATTTTTGAGAAGATACATTGTGACTTGTGGGGACCATATAGACATACTTCGTCTTGTGGTGCTCGATATATTTTGGCAATTGTTGATGATTTTTCTCGTGTCGTTTGGATTTATTTGCTCATTGATAAAACTAAGGTGTCTCGTATGTTTATGTCTTTTGTGGCCATGGTTGATAGATAATTTCCACAAACCATTAAAGTTGTTCAAAGTGATAATGGCACAGAATTCAATTGTTTGCGTGACTTCTTTGCTGCAATCGGTATTTTGTTTCAAACATCGTGTATAGGTACCCCCCCCCCCAACAAAATGGTCGGGTTGAGCAAAAGAATAAACATATTTTGAATGTACGGAGTTATTTGAGATTTCAAGCACATTTGCCAATTTATTTTTGGGGGGAGAGTGTTCTTGCTGCTGCTCACTTAATTAATCGCACTCCCTCTCTTTTGTTGAATAATAAAACTCCATATGAGATTTTATTTGGCACTCCTCCCTCATACAATACTATTCGCACTTTTGGGTGTCTTTGTTTCGCTCATAATCAAAAAGCAAAGGGGGACAAGTTTTATAGTCGGAGTCGAAAATGTGTGTTTTTGGGATATCCATTCGGAAAGAAAGGATGGAACCTTTTTGATCTTGATTCAAAGGAATTTTTTTTCTCTCGTGATGTAAAATATTTTAAGGATGAATTTCCTTTTCTGGACCCGACAGCCTCAAATATTACTCCGGAAAACATTGTGCCAGTAAATATGAAAGTAGACTATGATTTTGATGATGTTTATGTGGGATTAGATGCTAATGACTGTGATGGTCATGCTGCGAAAAATATGAGGAACTTAGATGCATGCTTGGGGGGTGGGAATGCTGCTCCAACCGAGCAAGAAGAAGCAGCGCCTGCTGGGAGTGCGCAGGCTGTAGACAACGCTGCCACTACACAGCCCTAAGGGCAGGCCAACGCAGCTGATCACGCAACTTCTGCTCAGCACACTGGGTTATCAGCATCCGCTGGGTCTGCTGATTAGCAGCATTACAGGCCACAACCGGTGCCCAAAATAAGCTCTTCTCGGCAAAAAATACACACTCAGATCAGCAGTCGTCTGCTACTTATACTCAGCCAGAAAATGCAGAAACAGGTGGTCAATTGGGCAGGGGAATGAGAGAAGAGTTTCCAAACGTCTTGCCACGAGATTATGTCACTCACACTATTCTTGCAAATAGTCCATCTTCCACATCCCCTAACACATCGTCTCCAAAGCATCCCTCAGGTACACCTTATCCTATAGCCCATTATATTAATTGTGACGGTTTTTCTTTACAATATCGTAAATTCATTGCAGCCATTACTTCAAGCAAGGAGCCACGGTCTTTTAAAGTGGCCATGAAGGATGCTGGATGGAGAGAGTCTATGAAAAATGAAATACAGTCTTTAGAGAAGAATGGAGTGTGGACAATGGAAGACTTACCTCGTAGGAAGTGTGCCCTTGGTAGCCAATGGGTTTACCGGATCAAGTACAACTCCAATGGAACTATAGAACGGCTTAAGTCCAGATTAGTCGTCTTTGGCAACCATCAAAAGGAAGGCATTGACTACACCGAGACATTTGCTCCTGCGGCAAAAATGGTCACTGTACGAGCGTTTCTTGCAATATGAGCTTCCAAGAACTGGGAGCTTCATCAGTTGGATGTCCATAATGCATTTCTCCATGGTGATCTTGATGAGGAAGTGTATATGAGACTTCCACCCGACTTTGAGTATAATTACCCAAACAAGGTATGTCGTCTTCGCAAATCTTTGTATGGTTTGAAACATGAACCTAGATTCTGGTTTGCTAAACTTGTGTCGGCTTTGAAATAATATGGTTTCTTACAGTCGTACTCAGATTATTCGCTATTTACATACACTAGAGGGTCAGTGAAAATTAATGTTCTTGTTTATGTTGATGATCTTATCATTTCTGGAAATAATTCCGCTGCATTAAGGGCTTTCAAAGCATATCTTAGTGATTGTTTTCACATGAAAGATCTTGGTTCCCTAAAATATTTTTTGGGCATTGAAGTTGCTCGACGTTCGTCCGACCTGTTTCTCTGCAAAAGGAAATATACTCTGGATATTATTTCTGAAGTTGGCTTGTTAGGTGCAAAACGTGTTGGCTTTCCTAGGGAACAAAATCACAAACTCGGGTTGGCCAGTAGTGAGGTGTTGTCTAATCCCGAATCTTATCGAAGGCTAGTTGGTCGTTTGATCTATCTCGCAGTCACACGGCCGGGTTTGGCCTATTTTGTTCATATTCTGTCTCAATTTATGCAGGAACCCAGAATAGAGAACTGAAAAGCAGCCTTGAGGGTCGTGAGATATTTGAAAGGTACTTCAGGCCAAGGAATCTTATAATGGTCCGACAGTAATCTAACTTTATAGGGTTTGTGTGATTCAGATTGGGCCGCATGTCCTGTGACATGACGATTCTTAATAGGTTGGCTAGTTTCTCTTGGTCAGTCTCCTATATCATGGAAAACAAAGAAGCAAAACACAGTTTCTTTTAGCTCTGCAGAGGCAGAATATCGTTCTATGGCAGCTATCACTTGTGAGTTAAAGTGGTTGAAGGACTCTTATTGAGTCTGGGTGTCCATCATCTTAAGGCTATTAGCCTCTTTTGCGATAGTCAATCAGTCCTCCATATCGCCAAGAACCCAGTCTTTCATAAATGAACGAAACACATTGAAATTGACTATCATTTCGTTTGAGATGCGATTACCGATGGCCTAATAGATCCTTCTTATGTTCCTACACATGCTCAACTTGCGGATGTCTTCACTAAAGCTCTCGACAAGTCTCAGTTTGATGTTTTACATGACAAGTTGGGCATCTTGACTCCATATGCTCCAACTTGAGGGGGGGTGTTACAATATATTTAGAGATATATTTAAAAGGAAAAGCAAAGAATACAAGCATAAAGCGGCTGAAGGCCATTGCTAGGTTTATCCAAAGACATAGAAAAGCTGAAGATATTTTTTATTGAGTTTTCACAGCAACATAACACACTTATTTATACAGATTATAGAATAATCTAGATGTTCCAGCTGTCAAACATCCGTTGCTATAGATCACATTGCCAGCTAATGTCCTTTCTAGCCATTTTTATCTTGATTCTCTACAGCAGGTGCATGGTTGCTCATTTGTGCATGGGATGAGCTGGATTTGTCTTCTTCTTGGAGCTGCTCATCTGCTGCTGATCCACAACTTTTTCTCTATGCACATGCATAAGGCTTTTGTCTTTTATCATGCCCCCTCAATTCTATGCATCCTTCTGAAGTCACAAGTAGCTTATTCCTCATCCTTGCATAGAATTGACCTAACAAAGCCTTGGTGAAAATATCTGCCCTTTGATCAATTGCTGGGACATGTCTGACAGAAATAACCTTGTTCATCACCTTCTCTCTGATGAAATGCAAGTCCAATTCCAGATGTTTAGTCCTTGAATGGTGCACTGGATTGGAAGCAAGTGTAATGGCTCCTTGGTTATCAACCCATACTAGACTAGGCCGGATCAGGTGTATCCTTAATTCCTTGAAAAGAGAGTGTAGCCACATAATCGCACAAGTTACTAGGGCCAAGCTCCTATACTCATCTTTTGTGCTTGATCTAGAAACAGTAGGCTATTTTTTTTTATTTCCATGAAATGAGATTATTGCCTAAGAACACACATAGTCCTGAGGTTGACCTTCTGTCATCCACATCAGATGCCCAGTCAGCATCTGAGAAGGCTGTAACTCTGAAGTTGCTGCATTTTGTCGATTTAAGACCATAATCCATTTTTCCTGCAATATACCTCAATATCCTTTTCACAGCTTTCCAATTCAAGTCTAGGGGAGATTGCATGAACTGACTTACTTTATTGACTACAAAACAAATATCAGGCCTGGTCAAGGTGAGGTACTGCAGTGCTCCAACAATCTTTCTATATTGATATTCATTCTGAATAGGCTGCCCATAATGTTTTGATAGGGGTGGATGATAAACCATGGGAGTGGAAAGACCTTTTGCCCCCTTCATCCATCCCTATAGAGGATATCAACAGCATATTGTTTCTGGCTGAGGACTAAGCTATCTGGATTATGTGAAGCCTATATACCAAGGAAGAAATTAAGTGGACCAAGATCTTTGATTGAGAAGTGTGTCTTAAGTTGTTGAACCAGTTGATCAGTAGCCTTATTATGACTGCCTGTGATGATTATATCATCAACATATGCCATGATTAAGAGGTATGAAGAAGGTGAATGTCTGATGTAGAGTGATATGTCAGCCTGTGAAACATGAAAACCTAGTCCAATGAGAACTTCACCAAACTTACTGGACCATGCCCTGGAGGCTTGTTTGAGACCATATAAGGACTTGTGCAATTTGCATACCAAAGGAGGATTTGAGACTTGTTCAAAGCCAAGGGGCTGCTCCATATAGAGTTCACTGTCAATGTTTCCATTAAGAAAGGCATTGTCCACATCAATTTCCCTGAAAGACCATCCAAAGGTTAGTGCAAGAGAAAAAATAACTCTAATGGTTCCTGGTTTGACAACAGAACTGAAGGTCTCAGTATAATCCCATCCTGGATCCTGATTGTATCCTTTAGCAACAAGCCTTGCTTTGTGTCTGACAATGGCACCATTAGGATCCCTTTTTAGCTTAAAAACCCATTTACAACCTATGATTTTCCTGTTGTGTGGAGTAGGAACCAAGCTCCAAGTTTTGTTCTTGATCAATGCCTCAAATTCATCCTTCATTGCCTTTTTCCAAGCTGGGACAGACAGTGCACTGAGAGCATTTTGAGGGTCAACTTCTTCTGAATTGGCAACAAACAAAACCTTTGGTTTGTGAATCCCTGTCATTGATCTGGTGATCATGTGGTGTGTACCTGCAGCTTGATCAAGAATATTAGGTGCATCTGATGAAGAAGTATGAACATTCTCAATAGGTAAATCTATATTAATAGTGCCCCTGGAATAGATGATGTAGTGGATGTGGACTTTGTAGGTGATATGGACTGTGTAGGTGTAGGAGATGAGTTTAAGACAGGTGAATTGTGTGGTGGTGTAAGAGGTGGTGATGTGTGTTCTAAAGCAAGAGATGAAGTTGATGAAATGAGAAAAGGGGCTATAGGAAGTGTAGATGAAGTAGGAACAGAAGGTGAATTTGATATAGGAGGTTTGTTTTTCTGAAAGGGAAAGGTGGTTTCATCAAAGATCACATGTCTTGTGATTATTATTTTCTTGGAGGGCAATAAGACCTTGTAATCTTTATGATATGGGCTGTAACCTAGAAACACTGAAGGTAGACTTCTTGGTTGGAGCTTATGATCATTCTAAGGCCTCAATAAAGGGTAACAAAGACAACCAAAAGATCTGAAGAAGGAATAATCAGACCTTTTCCAAGTTAAGACCTCTAAAGGAGTCTTGAAGTGCAAGGTCTTATTAGGCAACCTGTTAATTAGAAAAACTGCACTAGTAAAAGCCTCATCCCAATACGAAAGAGGAATTTTGGATTGTGAGATCAGATATAGCCCTACTTCAACTATCTGCCTGTGCTTTCTCGCTGCCAAACCTTTTTGTTGAGGGGTGTAGGGACAAGACACCCTGTGTTGAATCCCAGATTGAGCAAGTATAGTTCTTAAGGCAATGAATTCACCCCCACCATCAGCTTGCAATGTTTTTATCTTGCAACCAAATTGATTTTCAATCAGAGCCCTAAAATGTAAAAAGGCTGATTTAGTGTCTGGTTTCTGTTTTAAGAGATAAAACCAAGTGAAATTTGTAAAATGATCAATGAAGCTAACATAATACTTAAAGACAGAGTGAGAAATGACTCGAGATGGACCCTATACATCACTATGCACAAGATCAAAGGGGTGATTGTATTTAGTAACACTATCAGAAAAGGGAAGTTTGTGTGCTTTAGCTTTAAGACATGCTTCACATAAAGATTCAGCTTTATTATTGATGAAAGGAACATTAAAATGTTTGGGTGCCCTCTTAACAACATTAATAGAGGGGTGTCCCATCCTAGAGTGCCAAATAGCTAAATCTAGGTCCTCAGTTATTGTAGATGAAAAAACAGAAGGCTGGTGCAGCTGTGAATTGGGTTGTGGATTGTAGTGAGGTGCTTGATTGTGTTGTTTAAGGTGGAAGCTGTATACACCATCCTTAAGGCTCCCTTGGAGTAGTGTTTCCCTTGTTGCTAGATCCTTCACAATGCAAACAAAAGGATGAAACTCAAAACAAAACTTGGTTATCTTGAGCAAATTTTGCTACACTTATGAGGTTTTTGTTTATAGCAGGAATGTGTAAGAGGTTATTTAGCAAAAAGGTGCAAGGATTGTTTTTAGAAGGGGATCTTACCATAAAAGAACCAATATGAGCAATGTTCATACCTGCTCCATTTTCTGTTTGAACTCTTTCATTCCCTTGATAATCTGAAGCCATGTTCAGATTCCAAAAATCATAGGTAAGATGATTGGTGGCTCCTGAATCTGTATACCAAAGGCTGTCTTGGCTGCATTCTGATCCATTAGTTCCAAAACTGGCTAGGTGAGCTGAAGGAGAGGCATTGGTGCTTGAATGATTGTTGTTGTTGTAGGAAGCTGCAGAGTAGTTCATGTCAAACCTATAATATCACTTTTCTGAAGTATGGTTGTTATAACCACAAATCTGACATTTAGGCCTGCTATTGCCAGAAAACCTTCCTCCTCTTCCTCTTAAACTATTCCCAGCTCCTCTTGAGTAAGTCCCTCTTCCCCAAGCTGAATTATTTCTACCTCTAGCACTTGGATTGTTGTAGTTCCTTCTACTTGCTTGAGATTGAGTGGCCACATTAATAGAAAACTGAGAGTTATTTGGTCCTACAGAGTGAGTGCTGGCTTCAGATCGTTCAATGCGGCTTTCATAAGACAACAATGCAGAGTAAGCCTCCATAAGGCTACAGGCGTTGGACCTTGTGGTCTGAGACACAATGACTGAATCATATTCTGGTCCCAGTCCTGTCAGCAGGTGCAAAACTTGATATGTCTCCTTAATACCTTCATCAACAGTGGAGATCATGTCACAAATCGATTTGACCTTGTTGAAATAATCTCTAATAGAGAGATTTCCCTTTTTGAGGGTTTGAAGTTGCAGCTTGAGTTGCATAACCTTTGTAGAGCTCTGTGTGGTAAAAGCTCCTTTAAGAGTGTCCCATATCTGCTTGGCACTCCTTAATCCAACAATGGTGACCAGTAGATTTTCAGAAAGTGAAGATAAAAGCCAAGAGGCAATGAGCTGGTCTTGCTTGATCCAATTGATGTAAGCTGGATTCATCCTTGGTGTTTCACCATCTTGTGCAGCAATTAATTTCTCCGGGACCACAACATCTCCTATGATGTAGCCCTCCAATCCATATCCTCTTAGTGCAGTGAGGATTTGTTGTTCCTACAACAGATAATTGTTGTCATTTAGCTTGACAATGACTAGTTGTGTTTGCAATTAAAACACAGGCTCCAAGACATTAATTGAAGAGGATGTGGCCATGAAAACGATGAATGATGAATGAAAAGCCGAAACATTTTTAATGAAAAAATTTAATCCCTTTTAGTGGAAAAGAAAAACCATATTCTCTGATACCATAAAAGGAAAAGCAAGAAAGACAAGCATAAAGCGGCTGAAGGCCATTGCTAGGTTTAGCCAAAGACATAGAAAAGATGAAGATATTTTTTATTGAATTTTCACAGCAACATAATACACTTATTTATAAAGATCATAGAATAATCTAGATGTTCCAGCTGTCAAACATTCGTTGCTATAGATCACATTGCCAGCTAATGTCCTTTCTAGCCGTTTGTATCTTGATTCTCTACAGCAGGTGCATGGTTGCTCATTTGTGCATGGAATGAGCTGGATTTGTCTTCTTCTTGGAGCTGCTCATTTGCTGCTGATCCACAGCTTTTTCTCCATGCACATGCATAAGGCCATTGTCTTTTATCAATATTCTTAGGAATATTATATCCTTAATTGTAGGCCTTAATTGTAGACTTTGATTGGTGATACGGACCAAAATGTCCACATGTAATATTACTTTATATATGAGGGTTTATGTGGTAAGCGACCTCATTTCCCGTAAAGGGTGTTCTTCTGGGAAGTGAGCGAGCTGGATGGTTTCTTTAGAGAAGTGGGCGAGTTGGTTTGAAGAGTTGCGACCTGGAGTATGAGGATGAGTTCTCATATAGGGTTGCGACCTCTTATGTTTTGTGTAATGTTTGAGCTCGGTTATGGGCTTTGTGAATATCAAGCCTGTGGGCTTAATGTGAATGGTTTATGAGGTCTTGGTGGACTGTATGGAAAGAATAGTGGGCTCAGGCCTATTACGGTAAGAGATTTATTATTCATGGGAACTTAGCATATAGGAGGAATCCTAATTCTAAGTCAGTTGTAGTATTTATGGAATTGTGATGGGAGAAGGAAACCCTGGCTTGGGGAGGACTTCTCTTATCTCTATAAAAGGGGTGCATACCTCTCTTTATTTTCTAAGTTGAAGTTGTGTGCATCGTATTTTGTTTTGGTTGTGCTTGAAATATTCCTTTGAGCTACAACTTGCTTTTGACTTAAGCATCGGAGGGCCTTCGTGGGTCTAACCTACTTGAAGGTGCTATTTTGCAGGACCAGCTAGGTCACCAGGAGGATATTCGGAGGCTTAGAAGATCACTGTGACATATACGAAAGCTGTTTTAGGCTGATCTCATATTTTCAGGTTAGTACCCCATATTCTTGGTAACCAAACATTTTGGATTTATCAAGTGGCGCCGTCTGTGGGAAAGAGGGACATCGAGTCCTTGAGCGAAAGGCGTGAGAAATCTCATAAACAAAGCATGAAGAACAGTAGCATACTACCCAAAATCCTACACTTTGGTTCTGGGTCAAATAAACCAAAGAAGAAAAACAGAGCGGCGGACATCAATGAAGATGAGATAATAAAAGACGGGCAAATGCCTTCTCAGGCGGACCCAACAATTCAGGGTATGGGTGACACACCGCCGCCCTCCCCAAAGCGGCGTGATGGGAAGGGACCGGCAGAAGATATGGAAGCGAAGACGCCGGAGGTGGTAGCGCAGAAAGCAATTCACATAGGAACGAAGGAGTGGAAGAATTTACCCAAGGATGAGCCATGTCAAATTAACAAGGAATTTTTAGATGGGCTTATGGATTTTGTGCCCTTGGAGAAACAGGAAGAATTGCATAGGTATCTAGCAGGCAAGCTGGGTACTCGGAACGAGAAGGGCGATGGACCTAATAGCGAGCAAGAGGAGAAATCGGCGACCAAGAAGGCAAAACAAAACGAGAGGTCTCTATCTAAGAGACCTTCTTATGGAAGGAAATGTCGGAGTAAGCAAAAGTATGAGGACACTTCCAGTTCTATCTCATCCACAGATTCTCATACTCATAAGCATAAAGGGAATGGAGTGAAGGTGAAACGGAGCCATTATAGACATAGAGGTCACCAACACGGTAAGCATACTAGCGAGAGCAGGACCCCGACCTCAGGTACGGATGGTGAGTCGCAATATAAAGCCCGTAAGAGCCGTAGCGTGCAAAATGAAGGAAATGGTGAGAAAGAGGTGGGGCCAGGGACTAAGGCTTTTTGAGATCCATAGGAAGCCCTGCTAAAATTACAAAAATGAGTAGAAGGAGAGAAAATCGATGGAGATGAGGGAGATCCCTTCTCGGATGATATGTTACAGGCCGCAATGCCTAAAGAATATAAAGCGTTAGAAATTCAGTATCGGGGGACGATGGATCCGGTCGAGCATTTGCAGCTCTTCGAGAATACGAGGATGTTACATAGTTACATGGATGCTGTGGCGTGTCGGGCCTTTATATCCACTTTGAGAGGAATAGCCCAAAACTGGTTCTATCAGTTGCCACGAGGAAAAATTACCAGTTATCAGGTGTTGCGAGCTGCTTTCTTGAAGAAGTTTTCCAGCGTGAGGCAGAGTGCAAAGACGGCACAACCACTTTTTACCATGGTACAACGATCTAATGAGACACTGAAACAATATGTTAATAGGTTTACTAGCGCCACTCTGGAGGTACCTGTTGCCACTAATGAGATGAAGGCTGGAGCTCTGCACCAGGGATTAAGGAGGGAAGACTTACGCAAGTCCCTGGTCAAAAAGGAGGCGTGGACGTATGATGAGCTTTTGGCAAGATGCCATAAGTACATACAAGTGGAGGAGGCTGAGGAAGAACATCGGGCACGTTTTGGCAGGGAGGTCGCGGATACAGGAGACAGTATATCCAGAAGGGAATTAAGGAGACAACCAAGAAGGGTAGTACGCGGGCTCTTGACTCCCAGTCCTTTGGTCAGCAAAAAACCGGACGTAGATATGCAAGATTGGAGGAATGAAGATTTTACAACGTTGGCTTACCCGCGAGCTAAGGTGTTTACTATTATGGAGCATTTGATACCCAATGCTATAAAGTGTCCAAAGGATCGCAAGCCAATCCCTACTCATCCCAAGACTAATTCCTTTTGTTTATTTCACAACAATTACGCATCTCAGGGAGGATATAGAAAGACTCATAAAGGTTGGGCATTTGAAAGAAGTAATTTACAAGGATAGAGAACCGAAGGAGTAGGGGCAAACATTGCCTCCACCACCACCAAGAGATCCGCCCCAGGATCAGGTCTCGAGACAACCGCAACAGGGAAATCAGGGACATAATGGACCGCGAAGAAACAAGGGGAGGATAAGTATGATCTTAAGCGGACCAAAAGATGGGGACTCTAATCATGCCCAGAAAAGACATGCTAGGTTAGCTCTCCAAGGATCATGGGAGGTCGCTAGTGTTAGTCGGCGATCTCAGATGGTTGGACCAGTTATCTCTTTTGGTCCTAATGATCGGCGTGGGTTGCAGGAAGATCACAATGATTCATTAGTAATTGAAGCTGAGATGGCAGGGTACGAGGTCAGAAGTATTTTTGTGGATAATGGGAGCTCAGTAAATATAATCTACACAGATTGTCTCGAGCAAATGGAACTGGAAAACAAGGTGCGACCTATGAACACACCCATATATGCATTTAATGGGGCACAAGTGATTACGGAAGGAGAGGTGATACTAACAGTGGTGTTGGGGAAGGATAAGTTACGAGCAAAAAAGAGTTTGAAGTTTCTGATAGTTGAGGGGAGGTTGGCATATAATGCCATACTAGGGCGGCTAGCCCTTAACGCATATCAGGCAGTAACGTCGACCTACTATATGAGTATCAAATATCCGATAGAGGACAGAGTAGGTGAAGTTATTTTTGAACATCAGGATGCGAGATCGTGCTACCACCTGATAGTCAGAAGAGGGTTAGTGGTAAACAAATGCGAAAGGGATGATGATTGCCCGGAGGGAGTGCTTAGCGCAAAGAAGATGAAAGAACAAGAGAATTTTGTTCAACCGAATGAAGAACTGATGGAAATTTCATTAGAGGAAGGTCGCCCTGAGTGTACTACGAGGGTGGGGACCTTAATACTTGAAGCATTGAGGGACGAGCTGGTGAGATTACTAAATTAATTTTGGGATGTATTTGCATTTGGGGATGGAGAGTTAACAGGGGTGTCCCCGGAGATCACGCAACATCATTTAAATGCGGACCCAAAGGCGAGGTTGGTGAAGCAGAAGAGGAGGTATTTTGGGCCAGAGTTGGATAAGGTAATTGAAGAGGAAGTACAAAAATTGCTGAAGGCGGGTCATATAAGGGAAATTCAATTCCCTTAGTATTTGTCTAATGTCGTGATGGTGTCAAAGTCGGCCCAAAAATGGAGGATGTCTGTAGATTTTCGTGATCTAAATAAAGCTTGTCTAAAGGATCATTATCCTTTACCGCGAATTGATCAGCTGGTGGATTCAACTTTAGGATGCGAGCTATTGAGCATGATGGATGCTTCACAGGGGTATCACCAAATACCCCTTGCAAAGGAGGATCAACCCAAGGTGAGTTTCGTCACTTTGATAGGGACGTACTGTTTTGTGTCCATGCCCTTTGGGTTGAAGAATGCTGGAGCGACCTATCACAGATTGGTGGATCGGATGTTCGAGGATCTGTTGGGGACCACTATGGAGGTCTATGTGGATGATATGCTAGTCAAAAGTAAGAAAGCTGAATCCCATGTGGAGGACTTAAGAAAAACATTTGTTATACTAAGGCAATATGGGATGAAGCTTAATCCAAAGAAGTGTGCATTTGGTGTGCGGGCTGGGAAATTTTTGGGGTACATGGTGACAGAGAGAGGAATTGAAGTCAATCCAGAGAAAGTACGAGCTATTTTGGAGATGCCACATCCCCGCACGGTACATGATGTGCAGGTGCTTACAGGTTGCGTGGCGGGTCTGAGTCATTTTATTTCTAAGTCGGCGGAGAGGGGTGTCCCATTTTTTAGGGCACTCCGTAAAGGATCCAAGTTTGAGTGGACAAAAGATGATGCGGATGCGTTTGAAGAGCTAAAGAAGTACTTGGCCGAGATACCACTGTTGACTAAGCCAATGCCGGGAGAGGACCTGATCTTATATATATATCGGCAGGGGAGGTCGCAGTTAGTTCGGTGTTGATTACAGAAGAGGCGGGCGTACAAAGGCCTATTTATTACATTAGCAGGATGTTACGGGGTGCTGAGTTGAAATATTCCGAGCTGGAGAAAGGAGGTTTTGCGTTGATTTGTACAGCAAGAAAATTGAGGCCGTACTTTTTGAGTCACGGGGTGAAGGTACGTACTAATTTAGCTCATAAGCAGGTTTTGAGTAATCCAAATGTGTCTGATAGATTGGTAAAATGGGCCGTAGAACTAAGCGAGTACGACGTGGTGTATGAACCAAGGGTAGCTATCAAATCGCAGGTGTTGGCAGATTTTTTGCAAGAGATGGTACGTCCATCTGACGCGTTCGAGGAAGTAAGAGCATGGACACTATACACTGATGGTTCGACTATGGTGTTGGGAGCAGGGTTGGGTATTGTGTTAATTAGCCCAGAAGGAGAAAATTTGGAGTTCGCGATCAAGTTGGGGTATAAAGCATCCAATAATATGGCTGAGTACGAAGCTGTGTTACAGGGTATCAAAATGGCGGACGATCTGGGAGCAAGAAAGCTATGGGCATACACGGACTCTCAACTGATAGCTCGTCAGTTCGATGGTTCTTTTGAAGCTAAGGAAGAACGGATGGCGGTGTATTTGAGTAAATTACGCGAAGAGGCGAAACGTTTTGAGAAGTTTAAACTGGAGCACTTTCCACGAGCCGAAAACACGCGGGCTGATCAGCTCGCTCGGATAGCAGGAGCACTGGGGACTTGTGATACTCAGAAAGTCACACTGATGGAGTTGGGCCACAGTATCATGGAAAAAGGGAAAGAGATTATGGAGCTCGCGGTGGAAGATGATTGGCGCACACCTATATGGGATGTCCTCGTCAAAGCAAAGGAAGGCGCAGAGAGACTGATAATGAAGGAGGCTAGGACAGCAGCTTGCTTTTGTGTGATACACGAGGAGTTGTACAAGAGGTCACGCTTTGGACTTTTTCTGAAGTGTATATTAAGGAAGGAGGATTGGAAGTGTTAAAGGAAGTACATGAGGGATATTGTGGCGATCATGCGAAGGGAAAGACGCTGGTGGGAATAGCATTGCGGGCTGGTTTCTTTTGGCCAGGGATGAAAAGTATGGCTAGCGACCTGGTGAGAACGTGTAAGAAGTGTCAAATGCATGCCCCGATCATTCATATACCGGCCGAGGAGATGATGGTTATGAGCTCGCCGTGTCCATTTGCGCAGTGGGGGATTGATATTGTGGGTCTTTTTCCAAAGACCCCGGGCAATAAGGAGTATTTGGTGGTCGCAATTGACTATTTTATGAAGTGGGTGGAGGTCGAAGCAGTTACCAGGATAAGGGAGCAGCATATGATGGATTTTATTTTTAATAATATATTTTGCAGGTTCAGAGTACCGCAAGTGTTGGTGTCCGACAATGGGACCCAGTTTAATGGAAGAAAGATTTGAAAATGGTGCAAGGAGATGGGAATGAAGCAGCGATTTTCTTTTGTGGCACATCCCCAGACTAATGGACAAGTGGAGGTTACTAACCGTATAATTGTGCAGGGACTCAAATTGTGGCTGGAAAAGATAGGAGGACTTTGGGAAGAAGAGATCGCATCGGTCCTATGGGCTTATCGAACGACTCCCCGAACCTCTACGGGAGAGTCGCCCTTCAGTTTGGTCTATGGGATGGATGCGGTTATTCCAGCAGAGATAGTGGGAGGGTCGCAACGTCTAACAGCTTTCAATGTGGAGGAGAATGAAAGGCTAGCTCGGGGATCGATTGAAATGATTGATGAAGTGCGAGATAGAGCTGCGGCTCGAGTTGAGTACTATAAATAAAGGATACGAACCTCCTTTAATAAACGGGTCAAGCGTCGCTGTTTCCAGGTTGGCGATTTAGTGTGGAGGCGGGCTGATGCGCTGCGTATGACTAAGAAGTTGGAGCTAAATTGGGTGGGGCCATTCAAAGTGGTAAAAGTGTTGCAAGGAGGAGCTTATATAGTTGAGGATACGAGTGGAAAAATCTTGCCTAGAAGCTGGAATGTGTGTCATTTGAAGAAGTATTATGCCTAGAGGGCAGATGTGGTGTGATTGGGACGGGAGAGAGTAACCCTTGTTCGGGGGGCACCTCTCTCGCAGTGAAGTTGTTGTTTAAGTGGGCTGACGCTTATTTTAGGTCGGCGATGTGGGGAGAGGGTAACCCTTGTTTGGGGGGCACCTCTCCCATAGTGAAAGTTGTTGTTTCGGTGGGCTGACACTTCTTTTAGGTCAGCGATGTGGGGAGAGGGTAACCCTTGTTCGGGGGGCAGCTCTCCAATATTGAAAGTTGTTGTTTCAGTGGGCTGACGCTTCTTTTAGGTCGGCGATGTGGGAAGAGGGTAACCCTTGTTCGGGGGGCACCTCTCTCGCAGTGAAGTTGTTGTTTCAGTGGGCTGACGCTTCTTTTAGGTCGGCGATGTGGGGAGAGGGTAACCCTTGTTCGGGGGGCACCTCTCCCATAGTGAAAGTTGTTGTTTTATTAGGCTAACGCTTCTTTTAGGTCGGCGATGTGGGGAGAGGTTACCCTTGTTTGGGGGGCACCTCTCCCATAGTGAAAGTTTTTATTTTTGTGGGCAGTGGGCTGACGCTTCTTTTAGGTCGGCGATGTGGGGAGAGGGTAACCCTTGTTCGGGGGGCACCTCTCCCGTGGTGAGAATTTGTTTTTCTGGGAGTATCTATTTATTTTGCGGAAGAAGTATCCTTATATGTAATAAATAATGTTTGGCAAGCTATCTGGATGGTTTTTTAGGGTGTTTTACTCGTGTTTAGGGAGGATGTGTTTGACTTGCATGTCTCTCTTATGTTCCTATGGATGATTGTTTTTATGCGAGCTAATATGTTCTGTATTCAGGATCGATTTGATTGTTTATGGGTTATGGTTTGACTGTTTTTAGGGTCTAGCGATTTCATGGGGCAAAGTGTGATTGGTCATATCTTTCCGCGACCTATGTTAATTTAAGGGTTATTTTGTGTATGGTTTGTGGTTTTTACATAAGTTTTGACGTAGTATTATGCATGTTGGGAATAGATGTGATATGCATATATCAAGTAAAATTGAAAATATTTGCAGGGATAATAAATTATTTTTACAAGTTATGAGTATAAGTACAGGTTTTTTAGACACCTTTTTCAGAGGAAGGAGGTGGCAGGTTTTCAGTGGCACTTGGTTCAGACAGAGGAATCAGGTCTTCCAAAGGCGCCTCTAGCTCGGGGGATAGCTTGGTGGACAGGATGGCCTGAATCTGGCATGATAGCCACCACTTCGCGTCAATTGGTTGTTTCCAATCGCCTTTGAAGGTGCTAAGGGAGTCATCTGGTTGATGATGGCCGGAACGTCGGGAGTGTAAGCGACATTCAGAGCCGCGACCTGCTCTTCAATTATCCCAACAGCAGTGAAGAGCCAATCTTGTGCACCAGCAACCATCGTACCAAAATATATGGAGGATTTCTCATATGCCTCCACTAGTTCCTCTCGATAGGCGCTCATGAACTTCTGGCCAACCACTCTCGACAAAAAGGTTCTCCGACCTTCAGCCACGCCCTGCTCGTGAGCTGCTTGATGCTGTTCTTGAAGTTTTTGATTTTGCAGTGTGAGCTCCCCAGCCTATTTCTATGCGTCCTTGAGCTCGTTGCCTGTGCGAACCACCTCGTCCTTTAGGCTGTTCACTTGGATTTCAGAATCAATATCTCTTCCTCGCGAGCCTTTAACAACTTGATCGCACCGTCCATCTCCCCTTGTGTTAGCGATACCTGCCGTGTTTGTTGTTCTGTCTGGGCGGTCAGCTCGTCGCATATCTTTTGGAGTTCGCTCTCCGCTGATCGAGCCATTAACTCATCAGAAAGTTTTGAAACTAGGGGACTCAGCTGCACCATGACATTTTGTAAGAATTTGCAAGTGTATATTGTGTTAGAAGGAAGGGTTTTTCAAAGTCTACCTGTTTGGCTATGCGCTCCTTGAGCAAGACCTGGATTTCCTTAGCATTATCGCACTGAGCCAATCCTTTGCTCAGGTCAGGCGAGCTGGCAGAAGTTGCAGCATGGGTCTTTTGGAGGCGACAACGTTTGGGCTCAGGAGGGCTGGGACTCTTAGCAGCCGGTTTCAGAAGGCGTTTTCCCTTGGCCTTTTGGGATCTTTTTATTAGTTGGATCTCCTCCACGTCGTCATCTTCGGTTCCGGTCCCGAAAGCCTGATGCAATGCCTCATCCACGTCGACTGAGGAAGGCACTGGGGCAGCTGCGGGCTGTGGAGAAGGCTGTTTCTTGGCTGTCTCGGAGCGCGATGCGGCACAGGTATTGATAAACGCGATTGAAGTGGCAAGAGGAGGTGTTATTATTCAGTTTTAAACAGTGGAGGGTGATGAAGAATTGTAAGACTTGGGAAACCTACCAAACTCGGACTCGGCAAGGACAAGGTCTGGTTCGACTGGGTAAGAATCGATGCCCACATACCGGAACACATCGGATCGGCTAGTAAGCAGCATCATGTCAAATGGGCGCTTGCTCCATTCCGCGAGCTGATTAGAATATTTATTATATAGAGTGGGAAGATATTTAGGGCTAGGAATAGGGGATTGTTTTGGAGTATGGTATTGTAGCTCGGTTATGAAGGGCCATTACTCGGTGTTGTGTATAAAGAATAAATTTCTCTTCCACTCGGGTACTTTATTGGGAGGATTCACTAAGAAGCGAGCTTTTCCAGTGCGAGCACAAAGGTAGAAGGAATGGCTTTGGTATTTTACTTGAAAACAAATATAGAAGAAATCTGGGCCGGGCTGCGTCTTATAATATTTACATAATATTACATAGCTCGCTAGGTATTTCATGGAGTTGGGGGTCAGTTGTAAGAGGGGTATTTTGTACAAGAGGGAGGTTTTGATATAGAAAGTATGTGGGGGAAATCTAAGGCCTGCCCTAAATAGAGCGTCGAAAAAGGTAATATGGTCTGGGAAAGGTTTCAGGGGGTCTAGGTGAAGGATGTCAGGCAGAACCATTTGCGCGGTCTTGGGGAGGTTAAGAATTGGTTTAAATTCTTCAAGTTTTTCCGGGTCGGGGAGTAGCCAGTAATTGTCTTTGGTTTCTTTAGTTGAGAGGGTTGAGGAAGGTAGGTCGGTGGCTTTTACGGCACGAGCTACGGTCATGGGATTTTCCAAAAAATGTTTGTAAGCTGTAGGTTCGTGTGTTTAATTACAGGAATACTCTCTTGTATAATCGTAAGGGTTAGAGGGACAGGGGAGGATCTTCAGAGATGTTCTCTAGAGAAGCCTGGGCGTCCATATGAACCCTGGTTTGGGCTTCTAATTCCGACCAATCGACGTCGCCTTCTGGCTCGTCACGAAGACCAGAGGGAGAAGGAGGCTGTTTTCGTCTTCTCTTAAAAATGAATGGGTTTTCAGTTAGGTTTGATTCAGGGGAAAGGCTCGAATTTTGGGAATTGGGAGTCGAGAAAGCTAATTTCATCATAAATCAAACAATATAAGGGGAGGGGATAACACAAAATAATAATAACTCAGCAGATACAATTACATTTCTAACAATGAGATTAGATTATTCTAAAAGAGAATAGATCTGGGGGACTTACACATTTTCGGAGTTGAAGAAATCACTGGAGAACGGTGTGCTGTTGATAATTTTTCGGGAGCCTGTTGGGTGACGAGCTTTTTTGCAGAGCGAAAATGGTGGTTGCTTATTTGAAATTTCTAGAAGTGATAAGTGAAGAAGATGAAGTGGTTTTTATATGTAAACAAATACAACAAGAGTAGGTCTTGGGTGAGACCGATCTCATAAAATGAGACCACATTTTACCATTCTCTAAGGTGACCCAAATCCAGGAAACAACCCAAACCCAGACCCAACAACTCAAAACTGGACCCAACCCCCTTCAATTTTTCAGATTTGTCAGAAAAATAGTAAACAAAATAAGAAAAATCTGAAAATTTGCAGGTTGATGCGCAACAATAAGACGAACAATCGTACATCCCAGAATTGCAAAACGATGAAAAACGAATATTCGGTGAATTTTTTTAATTTTCAAACTAGCCGGAAAAATAGTAAAAAAAATCAAAAAATTTAAAAATTTGCAGGTTGATGCGCAACAATAAGACGAACAATCGTACAGCCCAAAATTGCAATACGATGAACAACGAATATTTGGTGAATTTTTCAATTTTTCAAACTAGCCGGAAAAATAGTAAAAAAAATAGGAAAAATTTAAAATTTGCAGGTTGATGCGCAACAATAAGACGAACAATCGTACATCCCAGAATTGCAATACGATAAACAACGAATATTTGGTGAATTTTTTCAATTTTTCTGGAATATTTGGTGAATTTTTTCAATTTTTCAAACTAGCCGGAAAAATAGTAAAAAAAATCGAAAAATTTTAAAATTTGCAGGTTGATGCGCAACAATAAGACGAATAATCGTACAGCCCAGAATTGCAATACGATGAACAACGGATATTTGGTGAATTTTTTCAATTTTTCAAACTAGCCGGAAAAATAGTAAAAAAAATCGGAAAAATTTGAAAATTTGCAGGTTGATGCCCAACAATAAGACGAACAATCTTACATCCCAGAATAGCAATACGATGAACAACGAATATTTGGTGAATTTTTTCAGTTTTTCTGGAATATTTTGGTGAATTTTTTCAATTTTTCAAACTAGCCGGAAAAATAGTAAAAAAAAATCAAAAAAATTTAAATATTTGCAGGTTGATGCGCAATAATAAGAAGAATAATCGTATAGCTCAAAATTTCAATATGATAAACAACGGATATTTGATGATTTTTTCAAGTTTTCTGGAATATTTGGTGAATTTTTTCAATTTTTCAAACTAGCCGGAAAAATAGTAAAAAAAAAAGGGGAAAAATTTAGAAATTTTCAGGTTGATGCGAAACAATAAGACGAATAATTGTATAACCCAGAATTGCAATACGATAAACAACGGGTATTTGGTGAATTTTTTCAATTTTTCTGGTATATTTGATGAATTTTTTCAATTTTTTAAATTGGCAGGAAAAATAGTAAAAAAAATTGGAAAAATTTAAAAATTTGCAGGTTGATGTGGAAAAATAAGAGGAATAATCATATGGCCCAGAATTACAATACGATAAACAACGGATATTTGGTGAATTTTTTCAATTTTTCTGGAATATTTGGTGAATTTCTTCAAATTTTCAAATTGGCCGGAAAAATAGTAAAAAAAATCGAAAAAATCTGAAAATTTGCAGATTGATGCGAAATAATATGAAGAACAATTATACAGCCCGGAATTGCAATATGATGAACAACGAATATTTTGTGAAATAATAAAAAACTTGTGATATTTTAACAATCTTTTGTGATACTTTAACAATGTTTTGTGATACTCAAATAACTTGAGTTAAAAATGTTACTTAACTATGTTTTATTGTAAAAATATGTATAAAAAACTTTTGATACTTTAACAATCTTTTGTAATACTTTAACAATGTTTTGTGATACTCAAATAACTTGAGTTAAAAATGTTACTTAACTATGTTTTATTGTAAAAATATGTATAAATAACTTGTGATACTTTAACAATCTTTTGTAATACTTTAACAATATTTTGTGATACCTGAATAACTTGAGTTAAAAACATTACTTAACTATACTTTAATTAAAAATAGGTATAAAAAACTTGTGGTATTTTAATAATCTTTTGTAATACTTTAAAAATGTTTTGTGATACTTTAACAATGTTTTGTGATACTCAAATAATTTGAGTTAAAAATGTTACTTTACTGTGTTTTATTGTAAGAATATGTATAAAAAACTTGTAATACTTTAATAATATTTTGTGATACTTAAACAACTTGAGTTAAAAAAATTACTTAACTATATTTTAATCAAAAATAGGTATAAAAAACTTACTTTAACAATGTTTTGTGATACTTTAACAATGTTTTGTGATACTCAAATAATTTGAGTTAAAAATATCACTTAACTATGTTTTATTGTAAAAATATGTATAAAAAACTTGTAATACTTTAACAATCTTTTGTAATACTTTAACAATATTTTGTGATACTTGAACAACTTGAGCTAAAAATATTACTTAGTTATACTTTAATTAAAAATAGGTATAAAAAACTTGTGATATTTTAACAATATTTTTTAATACTTTAGCAATCTTTTGTGATACTTTACCAATGTTTTGTGATACTCAAATAACTTGAGTTAAAAATGTTAATTAACTATGCTTTATTGTAAACATATGTATAAAAAACTTGTGATACTTTAACAATGTTTTGTGATACCTGAACAACTTGAGCTAAAAACATTACTTAGCTATACTTTAATTAAAAATAGGTATAAAAAACTTGTGATATTTTAACAATATTTTGTAATACTTTTGCAATCTTTTGTGGTACTTTAACAATGTTTTGTGATACTCAAATAACTTGAGTTAAAACGTTATTTAATTATGCTTTATTGTAAAACTATGTATAAAAAACTTGTAATACTTTAAAAATCTTTTGTAATACTTTAACAATGTTTTGTGTTACTTTTAATTTATAGTAAAACTGTAATATACAGTATTTATACCTAAAAATTGTAATTCTTTTAGTTTAGTTTGTGATACTTTTAATACACTTTGTAATACTTTTAAATAATTTTGTGATACTTTTAAATTATAAAAAACTTGTGATATTTTAGCAATCTTTTGTGATAATTTTATAATATTTTGTGATACTTTAACAATATTTTGTGATACTCAAATAACTTGAATTAAAAATGTTACTTAACTATGTTTTATTGTAAAAATATTTATAAAAGAATTGTGATACTTTAACAATCTTTTGTAATACTTTAACAATGTTTTGTGCTACTTGAACAACTTGATTTAAAAACATTACTTAACTATACTTTAATTAAAATAAAAATCATCGAATATCCTATACAAAACATTATAAATCCAGCCAAACTATAACCTCATAATATTGCCAAAAGAAATCCTAGGGTACACCAAAACTTAATTTAACAAAGTTCTTAAAAATATAAAAAAAAAAATCACTTAATTGCAATCCAGGCCGAATCTCAGAATTAACCTCCCCATTTCCACTAACTTTTTTCGTTTCACCAAAGCCCGGAAAATTATCCATCGAATCACTCAAGTACATCGGAAACACAGGCGTGATTTTTCACAATGCCGGACCCCGAGTATCAAGCAGCCCGATGTACGACAAAAGCTTGAATTAAAAAAATACGAACTGCGATTTTTAGACTGGTGTCCCAGTCTAACGGTGTCCTACAAGTACCTATTTTGCCTGCAAAATTGGAGAAGATGCATTTATAATAATACCACATTCAGGTACAAGATCAACTTATCATAACGTAAGAAATACGAATATGGAATTCAGGAATTGTGATTTATACACTTAAGGAACTCGCAAATTTAATCGAATGCAGTCAAAGGTTCAAAACTTCAAATATATGATGGTTCAGAGAATATCTAATTCATGTATTAAGTTTAACTTCAATTAACAACAGAAGTGGCAAGATCATATACTAAAAAAATTGTTAGTGAAATTATAATTTCTATAAAAAACAAGCAGACCTAACAGCTGCTTTTGATTCATGAAGTTAGTCAATGAACTTGGATATATCCAATAGCAAGATCTAATTGGATGAAACGTCAAGGATTCTTAATCTAATTCACCATCAATTATATATTCCTTTTTCTTTTTTAGATACTATATTTAGTTAAATGAGATATATTCGTCCAATGGACTAATCACAACCATCAATGAATTAATTCTGATGGAAATACAATTAGAGATTAAAACTCAACTTATGTTTTGTTTTGTTATAGAGTTGTCAGGATTATATTTCCCTTCATATTTTTCAATGTTTTCTGCATGTATACATTTGATTATACAAGTGCACTAGAATGGATGTATAAATAGCCAGTCAATGTTTATTATTATATTTCTTCAGTGTTTGTAGTAACACACGACGAATTTCCAAACCTGTACACCGAAGCCCAAATCGGAATCAAGTCCCACCACTAACGTGCTACAGATCAATTCATCACCTCCTTGCACCGCTCGCATCCCTCATTCATCACCATTGGAGCCAACATCTCTCTCTAAAACGCCGACGAATGGACGCCCTCCAGGAAGCGCCTCTCTTTCATGTCCCTCTAATTCAAAAAACTAAAATCACCTTTACATTATCTAAAAAATAGAAACTCAAATTTATCTCACCATAAAGCATCAGCATATACAAAAATCAATAAAAATACCTTTAATCAAAAAATGGGATCATAACCTAAAACAATCAAATAGAAGGGTTAATAAATCATCAACCCATTTTACTTGAACAATAATAAATAAAAATAATTTTTCGTTCATAGCCTTCAAAAGTGGAGCTTCAATTCGCATTCTAATTTCTAATTGAAGTGATGACATCCCATCTTTACTTTTCACATTTCATACGGTTAAAATTGACTAAAATTCATTTATTCTCCTACTTCGTTTATAAAATCCCAATTCACAACTCACACAGTCATTTCAACAAATACATATAGTTCAAAAACAAACACATAACAAAATAAAAACAAGAAGAAAAATCTATCATACCTCTAATTTCTTCATCAATGGCGAAAAAAAAGTGTGAGACTTGCAGTAGCTTGCATGAATGTTCTGCGAGATGATCTAGATAACCTCTACTAAAAGTGCGATGAGAAGGTTCACACATCAATTCCTCGGTGGCGAAGCATTCTCGAACGCTTCTCTGCCATGTGTGCGACTCTTAGATCCCGCAGAAGGCCGCTGGGCTGAAGGTCAATTTTGCTCCATCCATGGCGAATGATGTGTCTGTGTGAGGGAGAGAGAAATGTGGGCAGATTAAAGATCTACGGATACAGATAGTTCCCTTTTTTTTTAATTTCTAATTATTATTTGTATTGATATTGTGGGGCATGTCAGATATGTAAGTGGGTCGGATGAGTGGACGGATCGGATCAATCTGAGTTGGTGGGTTAAAAATGGTCTCATAGTATGAGACCGATCTCACCCAAGTATTTGCCATACAACAAAGATGCATCCATGCCCTATGTTCAATAATAATAACCAACACAGTCAGCATCAAAACACAATTCTTTAGTACCACAAATTGCACCGAGAAATTCCCCCTCTAAAGCAGGATCTAAATATCAAGTTTGAGTGAAAAAGAAAATTAACAGCAAATTACTTGTTGCAATGTGAAAAACCAAAAGGCCATCCGAGATTAATAAACCAAATGAAACAGACATCATGAACAATGTTAAAATAGATATGCCAAATATACAATTCTGTAATTTTATTTTATTTTATTTAATTATAAAAAACTTTATAAAAATGTTAGGCCTATTCCTTAAGTTATACATTGCAAGCTATATAATTGTCACCAACAATTAAATCCCCAAAAATCTCATTTCTAATGATATATATACATGAAGTTTAGCCTAATTACGTAAAAAAAAAAACTAAAAACTAAAAAAAAAACTAAAATAATAATAAAATATAAAAGGAGGCAAAAGAATAACATCAAGGAAAATATATATTTACCTGAAAAAAAAAAGAAGCAAAGAACATGTCTTGTTACAGAATGAGGTAAAAGAAAAAAGAAATGTCATGGCAAATCACTAGTTCATCAAAATATCTACAAAAAATACAAACTGCAACATATATATATATATATATGAATTCCCAATATATATACAAAATATATATTTCAAAAAATAATTACCTTTTGGTTTCAGCCGTCGGGTTGAGGTAGTATTAATTTTGCTGCCACATCACTTCCAGCTTCATTTGCCTTGCCTGCTTGCAAGATATTAAGCCATAACAAATAATTTGTGGAAAACGAATATAAAATATGTCGTAATCATAGAAGTTATAGTAGTCCTTCAGCGCAAACAAATTAGTTAAAATTAGCCATTCCTTCACAACTAACTAACACTTATCCATGGTGTCAGGAAGAGAATTTAGAACTTTGACAGAAAAGTATAGTAAGACGATAATTTTTCCGAAGAACTCGTAAAAGTCCTACCGTGAGATGCTGGAAGAGGAATATGGTAATTCATCTTTTCAATATGACATGGTTCTTGATGTAGCATCACCAATGATATATCACCACTGAAACTCCAACATAGCTATCAATACAAATACAAACTGTAAATAATCTACTAACTTCATATGCATATGAATTAATCTATGACACAAAAATTTGTACCCACACTACAAGAAATTTGATGTTCGATGACGATACGTTTCGTCATTTAAAGTCTATTTTTTCATCACTGAAGAGAAACGGTGATGAAAATTGAGCGTCACAGCGATTGTCATGGTCTGACTGTCACCATTGGTGAAAGTGACAAGTTTTTCAAGCGCGTCACTAAATGTTCGGTTTTGATGACACTGATGTAAATTGTCATCATAGATGATTCTATTTGGTGACGCTGATTTCGTCACATAAGTGATTGAAAAATTGTCATCAAAAGATCGATTTTGTCACCGTATGTTACCATTTTCAATGATGAACACTTAATTTGTCATCAAAACATTTGACTTTTCGTGACAAACATAACTACGGTGATAATTTTTATTGGGTTATAATGACGCTCATATTGTCATAATATGTATTAAATATTTGCCAAATATAATGTAATTCGTCACGATAGATTTGTTTTATAGTGACGCAATATTGACCGTCACTGAACATCTATATTTACAATGGCAAACCAATGTGTCACCATTTACTATGAAAGGTGACGAAATATTTTGTCACGAAAAAACTAGAAATATATGACGAATATTATAATCATCACAAAAGATATATGTTCGATGATGATTTAATTGGTACATATGGTGACAAACCAATCATCATAAATGATTTAGTTTAAGTGACAAGTTCAAAGTGTTATGTGGTGAAATAAGTTGTCATAATTTATTAAAGTGAAAATTTTGAAATACTTATGTGACGCTTAAAGTTGTAATAATTGAGTGAACACGATTTGATTATTTACTTTCATGACGACATAAATTGTCCTACATTAATTTGTCATTAGTCTTTTGTAAGGAAAAAATATCGTAACGATGAAAATGAAAGCAAATGAGCATTTATCATTACAATATAATGATAACAATATTCCAAAATATTTCTTCGACGATTTCGAATATACACCAAAACACTTAAAACTAACCAAAATATTAACTTGAAATATCCACAGAACACATACCAAATTAGATAACTAGAATTAATGTACTTGAATATTCAAAACAAGGACCTGGAAGCGTAAACTAAATCAAAAGAGTTATTTCATAACGCAAGACTTGAGACAAACTTGTTCCACATGTCAACATTGCCAAACAAAAACAAAAGTGGGATCAGACCGCCTGCATATTTGAAATTTATAATTCTAAATTAGTTTATAACCAAACCATGAAAGAAACACTATACAAAGTTCACAAAATTAAAACTGAAAATTCAGACTTACGTGGAATATAATGGATCAGGTCCCACCCGAAGCATTCCCACCCGAAGCAGACTCATTTGCTCTCATGAAGGCCATAAGCTTGTTGATGCACTCGCCTTGCTGAGTCAATTAATTTTTCAAATCACCGACTTCATTCTTGAGCTCCGTCACTTGACCTTCCGAATCTGTAGCTTTCCTCGAGTGTCTGCCAGTTCCTTTTGCAGGAGTTGGGTGTTCGAATTAGGGCGTTTTCCTGGAGGTTTTGGTCCATAACCAATGCCTTTGATATAACCAGAGGCATGGCCAAGAACTTCAATTGCTATCTCCT
>BMAC01000296.1:58227-117528 GCA_014905375.1 Phtheirospermum japonicum | reverse complement strand
AGGAAACTAATCAAAAATTAAAGACTTTTAGCCTATTTTATAAAGAGTGTTGTTTTAAAATCGACACGGTATGAAAAGGAGATTATCGGCTTTTCTTTAATGCAAGAAACATGTATTCGATAAAATCCATTTAGTATCATAGTGAACCAAGAGAATATCAAGAACAAAGCGTAATGAAATTTCACATACAGTGGGCACAACACGGGCAACACATGCAATTGCAGCAGCTTTGGCTCCTTGGAACACCCCTTCTGCAAAGCCAAAAACATATAAAATAAATAAATATATTATAACTTATATTCCATACATTGATAAATTAACAGAACACAAGCCAAATACAATTATGTAAAAAGGACTCACTTGTGCTTACATAAATTTCTAGATGATAACAACAAAATATTGAAGTTTATTCTACGAAAAAAGGAGTGCAGATTAACAACACAATTGATCATTAAAATTAAAAATCACTCACAAACAAGCACCAACTCTTAATCTTTTTTATCTCTAAATTAATAAACAAAAATCTCTTAATTCCATAAAATTCTAAGAACTCCAGCTCAAAAAAAAAAAAGAGCATAAAACACAAATTTAACAAACAAAAGAAACCCTAAAATGCATAAAGAATCCCAAAAGGAACAAAAGTCGATCTATTTTTGGACATTTTTGTGCATCATCTCATGAATCATGTACAAGGTTCGGCAGAAAATAAATAATGGGAAAAAAATCTACAAAATAAAAAAGATAAATGAATCAACCTTGAGTGAACTATTTCGAGCGGAGAATTTTTGCATCTTTAGCTGGAGATGCGATCACAAAAGGTCAAGAAAATATTTTAATCCTTAATCTCCTTCTTCGACTGCTCATCGACGTACTTCTAGTAAAAGGCAACGAGCGCCTTCGAGATGGACTGGCGAATGGCGTAGATCTGGGAGGTGTGACCTCTGCCCTTGACGCGGATGCGCATGTCGACCTTACCAGGGCCTCCTTTAGCACAGCAACAGCCACAGGCCAATAGACTTGTTCTAGATTTACCTTAGAAGCCAAATTTGTGAGAAATTTTCTAGAATTTCGGACCTCAGTTGATCAAACAACACCCAACTTCTCTTACTTCAAACACAAACTAAAAGGGGAATCGAAAAAACAGCACAGATACGATGTCATGAAATGAGCGAAACACTACAATCTTGATAGATATTCATCATATGCAACTGCTCAAGTATTTAAAATTAAACAAGAAATATATATATTTTTTAAAAAGATAGAAGTCAAGACAACCAAAACCAATCAATTCACACGAGACCAACAATTAGTTAAAGACAAGAGATATGAAATACAAATATAAAACCTCTTAACTCAGAGCAACTAGCTAGTTATAATTATCATAATTAATATTAGCTAGTTATAATTATCATAATTAATATTAAAAGATCTAACGAGAGACTTCTTATTGATATCACCAGTAGGTACACACACATTATGGTGGTAGCTCATAATAACCTCTACCAAGAATGTCATCGTCGTCATCCGGTATCTCGACGTTGCACGTGGGGCAAATATTCTTCCCTTCGCGCAACAAATGGTAAACGCAAATGGAATGAAAAGGATGGACACAAATCGGGAGGAAGAAGATCAGGTCACCAGCAGTGAATTTACGGGTACAAACACGATACCCACCCAATATCCTGAAACCCCCCACGTCATGTTCCTCCAGCCTAATCCTGGGTAGCTCCTTGAAGAAATCCCAACGCAGTTCCGAAATTATTTTATGATTATTGGAATTTTATGAAGCTAACTATTCCTAATTATTTTATAAAAAGAAGTGTAATGTTTAAATGATATCCTTAACAAAAAAAAAGAATAAAATTAAACTCTATTATTATTATTATTATTTGAAATGATCGAAATACGAAATATTTCCATAAAAAATATCATTAAACTAAYAGTAATGATCATCAAARTTTATATGATTGTTGATGAATTCTTGCATGTTGCTTCTATATGTCTAATTAAGGAGTTTTGAGGTAACATTTTATACAAATTGCATGCTGGATAATTTATGCTCAGCCTTCAGTGTAGTATGCACCAGAAAACAAACCTCCAGTATTCTGGACCCAACAGGCCTAGCAACATAGCACAACCACAATGGGAACACACTTTCGGGCTTTAGGCCCGATTGACACACCCTCTGGCTGCATTGTCAACAAATCGAGCCCCACAACCACCAGAATGATAATAATCGCACCATCATCGTCTTTTATTTGTTGTTGTTGGCTGGCCGCAAAATTGAATGTGTCACGAGCTATGGATTGAACCTCGTCGGACAATCGATAATCTCCCAGCCTGTCAAGAATACTAAACCAGCATCTGGGAGGGGGATAGGTTCGAACGCCTTAAATCTGGGCCCACATTTCCAATCCAATCCCGCGCCGATGCTTGGCTGCGAGCCGTCTACTAAGCCGCCTTGCCCTTTTACCCAAAACCACCACTGTCGGCCACACTTATGGACCCAAAGTCAGGGCCTTGCCACCGTGCCACCGCTGAACCATCGCCTTGCCATCACGAGACTCGTCACTGCCCCACCACCGCCTCCGCCGATGCTGTCTTGTCAGCCGCTGATTTCTAGTCGATGGAGCCGTGCCATCGACGAATTCTTTAACTCGACCGATTGAAGAAAAATGGGGAATAAGATGGGAAAAAGGGAGAAATCGAAACGGGTTCTGGAATTAGGGCTGAATTTTGGGCTTTATACCAAGGAGTTTCTCGAGAATTACTAATTAACCCCAAAGTTTTTGAGATTTTTTTATTTATTGAATAATTATTTTTAATTAAAACATGATATTTTTTGACATGACTTAATAATATGTTTTTTATTTTTAGTATAATATAATATGATATATTTTAATCCAATTATAATTCTTTTTTTATATTTATTTTATATTATTATACAAAGTTTCTAATTTTATTGATTTTTTAATATTTATTTTATTTTCTTTTTAATTATTCATAATTAAAATAATACTTTTGATGTTCTTTTAAGTAACTTTATAGTTTTATTTATTTTTTTAATATTTATTATAAAATCTCATTTATTAAATATTTTTTCTAATTTATTTATACAATTTTATATTTATTTTTAACTAATTTCATATTTTAATTATTTTAGATTTTAGGTAAAGGTTAGTTTTGTGATTATAGATTTATAGTAATATAAATAAATCTCAATAAAGTAATGTAAATAAATTTCAACAAATGGGGTACAATCATAGTAAAATTGTAGTTTCTTCCATTTACATTTTTACTATTAATGGATGGATGAGACTTGACTTAAACCAAATCCAACTATACAAAAAGAGATGCATGTGTATAGATAGGTACAAGGGTTGTTTTCCCGTAAAATTCTCCTAATATTATTTTTATTTTATGATTAATTTGTAAAGTATTTAAACTCTCATGTTTTATTATTTTTCATAGTGTTCGAATGTAAAAAAAACAAAATTATGGATACATTAAGTTCCTAAATTATACATTTAATTATTATAGTGCATAATTATTTATAAAAAAAAAAATAAGTTTAGAGAAAAATAGAAAACTCCTACCTGGTTAGTTAATTTAAATTATTTTATTTTAATTTTTAAATTTTATTTTGTAATTAGTTTTATTTAATTTCATTATAAGTTTTAATAGTTTATTAAACTTATTTTATGAATTTTAAATTTCATTTTATAATTTATTTTTTTTAGTTTTTATCTTCATTTTTTTTCAGTTTTTCAGTTTTATTAAATAACTCTTTATAATTTATTTATAGTTTTTTATATTTATTTTAAAATTTTAATATTTTTCAAATTCATTTATATGATTTATATTTTTTTTAAGATTTTTTTGTTACTAAAAATATTTATGTGATATTTTTAAAATATAAATTAGTCAATTGTAGTTATTATCAAATGACAAACTAAACAAATATTTTAAAACAAATATTCAGAGAATTAAGATTGTTTGTGTCGTTGAACCCATAACAATACTTTAGAAGTTACTTACTAACAGGCAATTACAATGGGTTACTTTTCGTAGATTTATCCTAATTATGAATTGCATATATTGATGGGGTCTCTTACATAAGATAAAATAATATATCTCAAACTAAGTAGATTATGCATCAACTCATTTGATTAATGTATTTTACTAAAACCATTAAGTTATGAGTTCGACTATATTGTAATATGTTTAATACACATGACATGAACAAATATAAAAGAATAATAATAATAATGATAATAATAATAATAAAGAGAAATTTTATTTATTAGATATAAAGTTTGATCCACTCTCATATCAGTTTTAAATTTTTTCTTTGTCAGTTATTAAGTTTCATATTTTCGAGAACTTAGAATATTCAAGTTATAATATTTTCACTTATTTTATAATTATCATATTATAGTATACTTTATTTTATTTGTATCGGTCGTAATTTTCGATCGATGTATTCCGTTGAAAAAATTACTATATCTTATTTAAAAATTTCTAGTAATTTGAAAATATCTTATTTGGCCTTTGAATTTAGTAACCATAAAAGAATGTTCAAGGAATATATAATAAAGTTGAAAAAGTATATATAAACTATAAGGTAAGTTTGAAAAAATATAATTTATTTAATATAAATATAAGAAAACTTAATATATCTAAATAGTTATTTGAGAAATCTGAAAAACCTGAAAAAGAGAAAAAAATGGATAAATTTAAATTGATATAAAATAATTTGAAATAGTTATAAATTCAGATAAATAAAATATTAGAACTTATAATTAAATTATAAATATTTGTGTAATAAATTCAAAAAATGAGAAACAGAAATAAAATAAAAATAGTATTATTATAAGTTAAATAGAAAAATCATAAAAGAAGTTGAATTAAATTTTAAAATTGAGTTCTAGGAAGTTATTATATATATATATATATATATATAGATATATATATATATATATATATATCAGAAGAATGAGGCATCAAAGAGGAAAGAAACTAAAACTAATAACAAGAACTTGACTTTTTTTCCTTAATCTCATTTTTTGATCTGACCTGGTCATTCGGGGTTAAAGTCAAACAAAGTCATGTATCTTGATTAAGTTATATGTCACTTGGATAAGGATATTTTTTTTGTTTTGTATTTTTTTAATATTGTATATATTCTACTATTTTAAATAAATCTAAGAAACAAATATATCATAAAGTATTTTAAAACCACACAAAGCTATATGTCGATTAGGTTATATACATCACTCAGCTAAGGATCAGTTTTTTTTTTTTATATAAAAATATTATATATTCTACCATTTTTCAGATTTAGGAAATAATTAATTTGAATTTAATTTGAATTAAATATAATCTTATTGATTTCAATTTTTTTGATTGTTTATTTTTTCTTAGTTTTAAATATATAAATAACCCTCTAGAATATATTTAAATAATTTAATTTATAATAATTATCGATTTATATTATATTTTTTAATCTTTTTTTAATCTTTTAAAAATAAGTATTTAAAATTTAGCTATAATTAAATTGTAGTTTTGTTTAATTTCAAGACATTTGCAGGTACTACTGAAAATGTATAA
The DNA here is from genome assembly GCA_014905375.1 of Phtheirospermum japonicum. Classification (NCBI taxonomy): domain Eukaryota; kingdom Viridiplantae; phylum Streptophyta; class Magnoliopsida; order Lamiales; family Orobanchaceae; genus Phtheirospermum; species Phtheirospermum japonicum. Next base: position 111,918 of record BMAC01000296.1, on the reverse strand, counting down.
TTATATAAAATATATAAATTTATAATTAAATTTAGAATAGTTAATTAATAAACTTGAAGATTAAATAAGTATTTTTAGCTCATGAAAAATAAAAAACAATAAACCTTTTTTAATATTATATTAATTATGCAAAATAAACTAAATTTCCTTAAAGAATTGTTTAAAAGAAATAACAAAAAATTAATATAATACTAAAAGAAATTATAAAATCACATAAGTAAAATATATCATAATTATTTCAAAGTTAATCACAATTTATTATTTTTATCTAGTTTAAAATTATTTTGAGATTTAGTTTATAATATTTAATAAAATATAAGTCATGTTTTTTTATTTTTTCAATTTAATTTTTTTTTTCAAAAAATTATTCTTATTTTCAATTTTTTAATTATTATCATTTTTATTTTACTTGAGGTTTTATCAATTATTGTGAACGAGTTTGTAATTATTTTATATGATTAATTCAAAATAAAGATTATTACAATTCAATATTTGTAGGAAATAAAATATATTAATAATTATTTATATTATAAATGTGGGCGAGTTGTGTCATGTCCTATATTTTTAAATATAAGCATATCCTCGTGTCCGTGTCGTGTCGTGTCCCGATTCCGTATCCGTATCGGTGCAACTAAGGTTAAGAGTTATGATGCACGAACACTCCATTTTGGAGAGACAAAGGATTTGAACCCACAATGTCTAATATTGATACCTAGCCCCAACCACACCACCACATGATCCTTATTTTATATTTTATAAACAAAGAAACATACATTTAAAAATAAGTTTAATATTTCTTTTTACCCTACATAACTTACCAAAAATTCATTTTTAAGTTTAATACAAAAGTTAATACTTCTCATAAATATAAAATAAATTCTAAATAACTATTTCAAAAATAAAAAAAGCAAAAAAAAAATAAAATACCAAAATATAAAATATTATAATATAATACTAAATAACCTCAAAACTTAAAATCAGAAAAAAAAAAATACGAAAAAACATTTTAAATTTATATATTTATAAGATAAAATTGTAAAATAAAATATTTAAAAATATTCTGGAATAATAATATAAGCCGTTAAAAATTATAAAGTAAGTTAAATAAATATTTAATCATAAATAATTACTTGATATATTTTAAAAATGAAAAATATAATTGAAATATTATAAAATAAATATCAAAATAAATTAGATAAGAATATAATAAAATGTGATTAACTTCTAAATAAATATTTCACACACACAAAAAAGGTGTTCACAAAAAGAGATGTTCACCAAAAGAGATTTTGGGTAAATAGATTAATTGAGAACCTTTGCAGACAAATATAAAATGTTATAATACGATAATAAATAAACTTCAAAACTTAAAATCTAAAGAAAAAAAAATATATTATTTAAACTTATAAACTTATTTAATTAATTTTAAAAATAATAAACTTAAGAAATATTATATAATAATAATATAGTCGTTAAAAACTATAAAGTTAGTTAAATAAACATAGAAAAATAAATATTTAATGATGAATAATAAGTTGAATAATACTATATTAAAAAAATATTGTGATACCAAATGTCATCACCAATTATTATCAAGTTGTTATTGAAAAAGTCTCATCCTAAGTCTTGATGTAAATGAAAAACTTATATTTGTTATCACTAAATAAGACTTTAGTGTCAAAATAATATTTTCACTATTTCTCTTAAAACAGTGATAAAATATGGTGTTGTCATGAAAAGAAGCTTATTGTGACAATGGATGTCGTCACCATTTTTCATGGAACATAGATTAGGTTCAAGCATAAATAAATATTTCAATCAAATATTATAATTATAATAATAATTATTATTATTATTAATTATTATTATTATTAATTGTTAAAACACATAATTTAGTTATTTATTTTAATTAATATATTTCTTTAACGTTAATTTTTATTATTTTTATATTATTGATTACTTCAAATATTATACAATATATAGTAATTAAAATTAATTAACATTACATTTAGAAAAATTAATGAGAAATATGATGCTTTTAATAACATAAGTATGCAGTGATACCAAAAATCATCTCTAATTATTATCAATTTGTTATCGGAAGAGTCTCCTAAATCTGGTGTGAATTTGTAGCAAAAATAAATTTATTATGACAAATTCATATTTGACATCACTAAAGAACTCTTTCGTGTCAAAATAATGTTGTCGCCATTTTTCTATAACTGATGACAAATTGTAGCGTTGTCATAAAAAGAAACTTGTTATAACAACAAATATCGTCACCATTCTTCAAGGGAACATTAGTGACAAAAATGATTCCGTCACAACTAGAAACTTATCGTGACACTCAGATCTTGTCACACTTTATTATATGTTTGTCATAAAAAGGGTTTTCCGAACCATTTTTTTTGTCTTCCCAATATTGTGACAAACTAAATTTAAGCGTCATCAAATATAAGTATTCGTGACGAAATCGGTGAACAACTATGACAACAACAAATGCTGTCATAGAAAGGTGTTATTCTATGACGAAATTAAAAAAACGTCACTATTAATTAACATATTATAACGAAATTTTATGCGTGGAAAAGAAAATTGTCACTAAACATCAAATTTCTTGTAGTGCCAATATATGTAAGGTTCACTGCGCATGGCCACAAAATAACATTGCTACAAATTCCCGTAAAATAGAATGCATGGCTACATAAAAATTGCTTTAAAAAACAAGATCTCAAATTTATATCATTATTTATGACCATGTCTTGTGAATTAGGATGTACATGAATCAAATTTTCCTTGATACCAAACACACAAATTATATTTGAACTCTGATCAAATAAAAATAAAATCATGTTCAACATATAGAAGCATATCATATAGCAAATAAGATGCATATCCTACATTTATCCATACTTCTAACGCATTAACAGGACCAATAAGATTTCCCAGAATGTAATAATCATACAGAAAAGAAACATTCCTTTCATTGCAATATTCAGATCATACAACTTGTCCATCCACAATTGTGTTGCGAAAAAAGAAAATTGCCTCGTCAATTGATAAAACCAAAAAGATTGGTTACCAAGAATAGGGGTACTAACCTCAGATCTGAGATCAGCGACCTGATTGATCCCCATGAGCCTCCTAGCGACCTGATCAATCCTGCAAAACAGCACCCTCAGCCAAGGCGGTGGACGGTCCCGGCGAAGGTCCTCCGATGCTTAAGTCAGAAAGTGCGAGAGATATTTCGAGAGCTCAAACGTAGGATTAAATCAACTTCAAATAAAAGTGAGGCGTGAGCCCCTTTATATAGACAAGAGAATCGTTCCCCAAGCCAGGGTTACCTTCTCCCACTACAATTCCATAAATGTCGTGACCGACTTAGAATTAGGAATTCTCCAGTATGCTAAGTTCCCATAAATAATAGATATCTCGCTTGAATTACCAAAATAGGCCTGGGCCTGCGATTCTTTTAATATAATTCACCGGGACCCCACAATACCATCCATATTAGCCCATCCGGACCTTATATTTACAAAGTCCATTACCGAGCTACCAGATAACGCCGAGCTAATAAACCATAAGAGATCGCCACCCTATATGAGAGCTCTCCCTCATACTTCAGGTCGCTACTCTAGAAACCAGCTTGCCCACCTCTTAGAAGGAATGCTCCTTCCAAGAAATGAGGTCGCTTACAATAAATACCAGCATGAATATTTAGTGTCGTGTCAGCTAGTCCCCCATATTCTAGCTGATTGAGGTACGAAATCAGGTAGAATATGTAAAAAAAAACAAAAATAATGCAACAACCACAATAAAGACTTAATCATAAATCATAAAAACTTCAATAAATCACCCTCTTAGCTTACCAAGACATTATACCATAACCCAGCTTGCAATAACGAGCTATAGCACTGTTCATCTAATAAGAGCCTGCCACACAAAATCGTAAACTCCAAAGAATCAACTCGCTTAACCCCCAGGAAGAATGCTCTTCCTAGACGAAGAGGTCGCTTATAAGTCCCCATATTTCATGTATGAACAACCTAAGACATCCATAGACCTGTAATAAAAAAAACCATCCAATCCCGACTTACAGTCGTACGCAGGCACAATAATCCAAGAAAATACAATCATGAATGTTCAAAAAGTCAAAACACGCCTTCCCCTATCGATCACGTGTCTTTAAAGATTCATTAAATGCATCCTGACAGCTTGTCAGACACGTGTCATGTCCCCGTTTTCTCGTAATATATTAAACGCACTGGGCCAGAAACAAAAGGCCCAAAACATTCATAAAAAACCCTACCAACTTCCCGCTTCTTTCTGTGGATTCAGCTTTTCACGCCCCAAAACACACTAAACGCTCTCATTCCCACTCGTTCGTCACTTTTATGAAAACAAGTAAAAAACACCATTGTTACTCTTCAAAAAAGCTTTCACCCTCACAAAATTTCACAGCATATCAACGTTCGTCTCCAAGAATCAACAACAACGAAAATGGGTAGGTCCCCTGCATCTTTTCATACAACAATTAACTTCAATTTAGTTCGATAATTATTACATCTGCGGAGTATCTTCGCATTTTCCCCCCCTCTCTCTCTCTCTCTCTCTCTTTTTTAATAATCGATTGATGACAACCCCAGCATCTTCCAACCTTGATTCTCAAAACCCAGACCTCTCTCCCGACTCTGATCTTATCCCAAACCCGTATATTTTTAAGAGAAGACAAAAATAACCCTCTGCGCCATCACTAGGCCTGCACGACGAACCTGAAGGTGATGTCAGTTGGCCTGAGCTTGAAGCAAAAAATAGGGCTTACACTGAGGCCAAAGCCCTACTAGAAAACATACCCGAGAACCCTTCTCCAACCTCCCTAACCACTGAAAATATACCAAAGGGCATTCCCCTGATTGAACCCACCAATCCTTCCACATCGCACTGTGAGCACTTTCTGGAAAACCCAGTAACTGTAGTGCCTCCCTTGTATATCACTGACCTACTTCCCTTACCCCAAGCGACCAGGGTAATTAAACATAACTACTGGATACTACCTGAGCAAGAAACATTTGAGGCATTCAAAAAAGCACTCAGCCTCCTTGAAACCGCTAAAATGGTTTTGCCCAACATTCTCCAATCAGACCCCCTAAAGCCTCCCGTAGACCATATTAATTTTTTCGATGAACTACTTAGGTCGGGATTTAGATTTCTACCTCATAGGTTTTACATCAACACAGCCAATATGTTCAAAGTCCCTCTTTTGCAAATGTCCCCCAATTCCATGAAATTTATGGCGGGATATGTCATTTTTTGTAAATAATATAATACCCTACCTGACCCAGGATTTTTTCATTCCTGTTTCCAAATAAAATACCAAAAAATTCATTTTACCTTTTTGCTCAGTTTGGAAAATCTCGCTTTTTAGTAAATCCCTTGTCCAAAGTGCCCGAATGGCGAATAAACTTCTTTTTCATTCACAGCACTGAGGTCTGGCCTTTTGCTAGCGAGCTCCAATTCCATACGCAAAAGCAATCTGATCCTCCCAGCCCCAAGTCTTTTCCTATTTTGTATAAGAAATATTCTGACCAGCTCGCAGAATGGAGTAAGCGCCCATTTGACGTGGTGCGACTCACTAGCTGGTCCAGAATTTTTTCCTTTGTGGGCATCGACTCTCATCCTGTCGATCCAGATCAAGCACTGACCCAATCAGAGTTTGGTAGGCCTCCTTTAGTTATGAGATCTCTTTCCTCTTTCAATCATAATAACGAGATTTAACCTATCAATATATTTTCCTTTGCAGATAACTTTATCAACAGTTGTGTTTCATTGAGCTCTGGGGGAAACACAATACAGGCGGATCCGAGCTCGGCGATCACATCAGCACCATCATCACCTGCTGTTGATGTAGATGAGGTGTTGAATCAGGCCTTTGGGTCCAACGATGACCCAGAGATGGCAGACGACCTGGAAGAGGAGCCGCTAATTAGGAAATCATCCAAGGGGAAACGGTCAGCTCGAACACCTGCCATCATCCCTTCTGCTCCAAAACGCCGCCGCCTCCAACAAAACTCATGATGCCGCCACATCTGGTTCTCCAAACTTCGAAAAAGAGCTGGCCAATTGTGAGGATGAGGCCAAAATAAAAGCTCTCCCCCAAGAATGCACCCTGACTCAAGTAATTCAACCTTCTCCAACCCGACGTCTTGTAAAACCATCTTCTACCATTTATTCACTAATTTATGTTTTGTTTATTCCAATGCAGCTGGATAATTTATACTCCACTCTGTCCACTGAGCTATTGGCCCGATCCAACGAGAGCGACCTCCAGAAGACCAATGATGAGCTAACAGTCCAGGCAGAACAACAAACGCAGCAATTGTCACTGACACAAGGCAACCTGGACAAAGCTCGTCAGCAGTTGGCAGCTCGTGAGGAGGAGATAAACATGTTGAAGAGCCAGGTGGAGAGCGTGAAGGATGAGGCAGCTCGAGCAGCGAACGAATTCGAAGGCCATATAACTCATGCACAAGGCGTCGCCGAAGGCTGCTGCACTTTCTTGAATAGCGTGGTAGGGAAGAGGTTTATGGATGCCTATCGGGAAGAACTGCTGCAGGACTACAAGAACACATCTCTATATTTTGGCAAGATGGCCAGAGGCAGTAGGGAGTGGGTCCACAAAGCCACGGAGATAATCAAGACCCAGCTCGCGGGCATGAACGTCTCATACAACCCCGGCATCAAAGCCATCATAAACAGCCTCCCTCCGTTCTCTTTCTGGAAGGGCGACATGAAGCAGCCGAAAGACGCCCAGTGGTGGCTATCATGCCAGGCCCAAGCTGTCCTATCCGCCAAGCTGGTTACCGATCTGGATGCACCTCTACAAGATTTTGTACTTGTATCTAGGCCAGATACTGCTTGACTGACTCTGTAATTCCAAACTCATATTTTCTAGTATCAGTTTGTATGAACAGTTCTGTTTATGTGTGAACAATTCTGTTTATTATGTTTATCATATATTAACCTAATGCTTATCAAATCTATGTTTTAAACATGTGAGTCAAACTCAAAAATAACATGTTTCAGCAACCCAACCTCCACATAATTTTCCAAGTAGGATAATCGTAACCTGCAATTCAAACCTTTATGAGTAAAACCACAAACTCAATATAGGTCGTTTAGAGCATGTAAATCAAACATGTTTATATTGAAAACCACAAAAACCCAGTAAATCATAGGTCATATAAAATAATCAAGAGAAGCTGAACCGAACTCACATAAAAGAACATATGAATCAAATATGTTCTTTTCGCACAAATTAACACAGACACACACAAAAGCACAATAATCCGAGAAGTATATGTAAGTCAAACCTATCCTTCCCGAAAGTGCGACCTCAAGCATGTGAATCAAACATACTTAAAATCACATTACCCATCCATTCATTAAAACCATAAAAACCCATAGGGTGTTCTCCAAACTTCCATTATTTATTAAATATCGCCAGAAGGTATCTGCCCCGAAGGGTACAATAATAAATATCCGCCCCTAAGGGTATTATAACAAAAGCTATCCGCCCCGAAGGGTATTAAAACAACTATCCGCCCATAAGGGTGCATCAAAAAATCAAACTACGCCCCTGAGGGTATATAATTTAGCAGCCGACCTATATAAGCATCGGTTTATAAAAATCAACACATGTCCACATCATAGACCCGCCATTCAGGCGTAATATTTCTTCAGATGACAAACATTCAAGCTTTTAGGTAGAGCTTTTACTTGAGCGTCTATGTATGCTCCTCCACGTAAAACCTTGATCACCGTGGACGGCCCAGTCCAATTCGGATCCAGCTTCCTAGTATTATGTAGTGCATCAGCTCGCTTCCATACTAGGTCTCCATCCTGAAAATATTGATGTTTTACACGTTTATTGAAAGCGGCCTGAATCTTTGTTTATAACGTTCTACCCGGGCCGCAGCATTATCTCGTGTTTCATCGATCGTTTTAATTGCTCCTCTTCCAGCCTTTCATTCTCCTCCAAATTAAACAATGATAAGCATTGTGAACCCCCCACTATTTTGGCTGGAATAACAGATTCTATCCCATAAACCAAGCTAAATAGCGACTCCCCTGTAGAGGTTCGGGGAGTCGTTCGGTAAGCCCATAAGACCGACGTGGGCTCTTCCTCTCAAAGTCCTCCTACTTTTTCCCATCGCAGCTTAATTCCCTGCACAATGATGCGATTAGTAACCTCAACTTGTCCATTAGCCTGGGGATGCGCCACAGAAGCAAAACGTTGCTTCATCCCCATCTCTTTGCACCAATCTTGAATTTTCTGCCCATTGAACTGGGTTCCATTATCCGAAACCAACACTCGTGGGATGCCAAACCTAAAAAAAATATTATTAAAAATGAAACACTACAAAAAAATCCGGCATTGCTGACGGCCAAATCCGTCAGGATTCCGTTAGTATATGAAATACTGACGGCCTCCTGACGGATAATGGCCGCCACAACCCCCTAACCTATGTTAATTTAATTCCCCACATGTGGCATGGGTGGGATTCGAACCCTAGACCTCTTGCAAATAGAGGAGTGGTGTTACCGTCTCGCCAAGTCAATTACTTGTTAGAGATTATATACTTTTAATATATATTAGATATATAAATTAATTTATAAATTATAATTATAATTAATTATATTATATTTATAAATGTTGATTATATTTATGAATAATAATATATATATGCATAACATTATTAAAAATATATTTATAAATAACTATATATATATAATTATTTATAAATAATTATAATATATATATATATATATTATAAATATAATTATTTATAAATAATTATAAATATATATTATTTGAAATATATTTATTATATATTTTATATAAATAATAATATATTATTATTATAAATATATAATATTATTTATAAATATATAATTATTATATTATATTTATAAATGTTGATTATATTTATGAATAATAATATATAAATGCATAATATTATTATAAATATATTTATAAATAACTATATATATATATATATATATATATATATATATATATAATATATATTATATATATATATATATTATAAATATAATTATTTATAAATAATTATAAATATAATATTATTTGAGATATATTTATTATATATTGTATATAAATAATAATATATTATTATTATAAATATATAATATTATTTATAAATATTTAATTATTATATTATATTTATAAATTTATAATTTATATTATATTATATTTATAAATAATTAATATAATTATATATTTTCTTTTATAAATAATTAATTAATTTATAAATATATAATATTATTTTATATGTATTATAATTATAATATTATAAATTATATTTTAAATAAATTGCTGACGGCTTGCTCGTCAGCATTATTTTTTTATTTTTATTTAATAATTCTGACGGGTTTAGGCCGTCAGCGTGAATATATATATATATATATATATATATATATATATATATATATATATATATATATATATATATATATATATATATATATATATATATATATATATATATATATATAATTAAAAATTATATGCTGACGGGCAAGGCCGTCAACATATATTATTTTTGTTTTTTTTTAAATAAAAATTATTTCCTGGCGGGTTAGCCCGTCAGGATAATTACGCGGGATAGATTCCCGCTCGATTCCTGAGGGGATGCTGGCGGGGATAGTTGCTGACGGCCAGGGCCGTCAGAAAATCCGCCAGCAACGATTTCCGCCAGGAAATCCGCCAGGATTTCTGACGGCTTTTAGCCGGGTTTTTTTGTAGTGAAATCCATTATGTCTTGCTCGCTTAAGCCCGTGACCGCCTCGGCTTCCACCCATTTCGTAGAATAATCAACTGCCACAACCAGGTTTTGTTTATTGCCTGATGTTTTTAGAAAAGGCCCCACAATGTCGATTCCCTACTGCGCAAAAGGACATAGCGAGCTCATAACCATCATGTCTTCAGCCGGTATATGAAGGACCGGAGCGTACATCTGACACTTTTTACAAGTTCTAACCAGGTCGCCAGCCATTCCTTTCATTCCTGGCCAAAAGAAACCAGCCCGCAGCGTTATCCCAACTAGCGCCCTGCTTTTTTCATGATCACCACAGTACCCCTCATGTATTTCGTTTAACACCTCCAATCCCTGCTCCTTGGCCAAGCATTTCAAAAAAGGTCCAAAACGCGACCTCTTGTACAATTATTCATTTATAACACAATATCGAGCCGCTATCTTAGCTTCCTTTGTTGACAACTGTACTTCACCTTCCTTTGCCTTAATGAGAATCTCTTAGATAGGCGCACGCCAATCATCTTTGACTTCTAGCTCCATTACGTCCTTTTTTTTATCCACACTACTATGGCTTAACTCCATTAGCGTAATTTTCTGAGTATCACAAGTCCCAGTGTTCCTGCAATCCGAGCAAGCTGATCAGCTCGAGTATTATCAGCCCGCGGCAAATGCTCCAGTTTAAATTCCTCAAAGCAAACAACCTCCTCTCCTAATTTCTTTAAATACGCCGCCATACGCTTTGCTTCAAAAGACCCGCCGAACTGACAGGCTACCAATTGAGAGTCCGTATACACCCATACTTTCTTTGCTCCCAGATTGCTTGCCATTTTCACACCCTGCAACACCGCCTCATACTCGGCTTCATTATTAGACGCCTTGTATCCCATTTTTATTGCAAATTCCAGATTTTCACCTTCTGGGATGGTTAACATAATCCCCAATCCATCTCCGGATACCATATTCGATCCATCAGTATGCAATAACCATGCCTTTGTGTTGTCACCTGGTTCAGATGGGCGTACCATCTCCTGTAAGAAATCCGCCAACACTTGTGCTTTAATGGACGCTCTAGGTTCATATACCACGTCATATTCACTGAATTCCACCGCCCACTTCACTAGCCTCCGGACACATTTAGATTACTCAGAACTTTCTTGAGAGCCAGGTTAGTGCGTACCTTTACCTTGTGGCTCAAAAAATATGGTCGTAATTTCCTTGCTGTACAAATTAGTGCAAAGCCCCCTTTCTCCAGCTCAGAATAATTCAACTCGGCACCCCACAACATCCTGATAATATAATAAATAGGTTTTTGAGTACTTGTATCGTCCCTAATGAGCACCGAACTCACTACGACCTCTTCGACCAATATATACAGGATCAGGTCTTCCCCCGACATCGGCTTAGTTAACAGCGGTATCTTCGCTAAGTATTCTTTTTGTTTATTAAACGCTTCTGCCGCTTCCTTGGTCCATTCGAACCTGGACCCTTTCCTGAGCGCCCTGAAAAAGGGGACACCCTTCTCTGCCGACCTAGAAATAAAATGATTAAGGCCTGCAATCCGACCTGTAAGCACTTGTAAATCTCGTACCGTTCGAGGATGTTGCATATCCAATACAGCCCGTACCTTCTCAGGTTTAACTTCGATACCTCCCTCAGTTACCATATATCTCAAAAAATCCCCAGACCGCACACCAAACGCACACTTCTTTGGATTGAGCTTCATCCCGTACTGTCTATGTATAACAAAAGTTTTTCTCAAATCCTCCACATGGGATTCTGCTTTCCTGCTCTTTACTAATATATCATCGACGTACACCTCCATAGTGGACCCTAACAGGTCCTTGAACATTCTATCCACCAGTCTTTAATAGGTCGCCCCTGCATTTTTCAATCCAAAAGGCATAGATACAAAACAGTATGTTCCCGTTGAGGTGACAAAACTCACCTTGGGTTGATCCTCCTTTGCCAATGGTATTTGGTGATAACCTTGTGAAGCATCCATCATGCTTAATAGCACGCACCCCGAGGTTGAATCCACCAGCTGGTCTATTCGTGGCAGAGGATAATGATCCTTTGGGCACGCTTTATTTAGGTCGCGAAAATCCACACACATCCTCCACTTCTGTCCTGGTTTAGGTACCATTACAACGTTAGATAAGTATTCTGAGAATTGGATTTCCCGAATGTGGCCTGCCTTTAACAATTACTGCACCTCCTCCTTGATTATCTTGTCCAGTTCAGGCCCAAAATGCCTTCTCTTTTGCTTAACAGATCTCGCCTCTGGGTCTGCATTCAGATGATGTTGCGCGACCTCTGGGGAAACCCCTGTCAATTCTCCGTCCCCAAAGGCAAAAACGTCCCTAAATTCCTTAATAATTTTAATAGCTCTTCTTTCAATGTTTCTGCCATCAAGGTTCCAATATTCGTAGTGTGTTCTGGGCAACCTTCCTCCAACAAAATCTCCATCAACTCTTCATGTGGTCGAACATAATTCTCTTATTCTTTCATCTTCTTTGCGCTGAGTATACTCTCCGACACTTCTTCACCTCTCTCTCTCTTGTTTTCACTCAGGCCCTTTCTAACTGTCATCTGGTAACACGACCTTGCAACCTGCTGTTCGGAGATAACCTCCTTCACTTTGTCCCCCATTGGGTACTTGATACTATTATGATATGTAGATGTCACATCCTAAAATGCTTTAAGGGCAGGTCGCTCTAATATTTCATTATACACCGACCTCCCACGAACTATCAAAAACTTAAAATTTTTCTTTGCCTATAATTCACCTCTCCCTAACACCACTGCCAGTGTTAGCTCTCCTTCCGTAATCACTTGTGCTCCATTAAATGCATATATGGGCGTATTCACAGATCACACCCTTGCCTCCAATTTCATTTATTTGAGGCAATCCGTATATATTATATTAATGGAACTTCCATTATCCACAAAAATTCTCTTGACTTCATATCTTGCTACCTTGACTTCAATTACTAGCGCATCATTATGATCCTCCTGCAGTCCGCGTCGCTCGTCAGGGCCAAAAGAGATGACCGGTGCTATTTTTTATGGTCTCTTACTTATATTAGCGACCTCCCATGTCCCAGGCCAAGCTGATTTGGCATGTTTCTTCCGTGCACTATTAGTATCACCATCCGTTGGCCCTCCCGAAATCATGTTTATCCTCCCTTTATTACTCCTTGGCCCATCCTGTCCCTGGTTTCCTTGTTGTGGCTGCCTCCCAGCCTGGTTTTGAGGTGGATCTTTGGGCGGTGGTGGGGGCAATATTTATCTTAGCTCCCTCGGCTCTCTATCTTTGTATATGATTTCCTTCAAATGTTCGGCTTTTATAAGTCTCTCGATTTCTTCCTTAAGATGCCTGCACTTTTCCGTGGAATGGCTATAGTTATTATGAAACATACAAAAGAAATCTGATTTGGGATTAGTAGGGAGCTGCGTGCAAGTTTCTGGCCACTTTATATCATTAGGTATCAGGCGCTCCATGATAGTGAACACCTTAGCCCGAGGATAGATCAATGGTGTAAAATCCTCGTCCCTCCAATTTCTCATATCTACCTCAGGCTTTACTCTGGCTTCAGGACTCGGGGTTAGGAGCCCGCGTACTATCCTTATGGGTTCCCTTCTGGTTTCCCTCTTCGATATATTGCCTCCATTTTCTGCGACCTCCCCACCAAATCGCACACGATGCTCCTCCTCAGCTTCTTCTACTTGTATATATTTATTGCACCTCTCCAAAACCTCATCGTATGTCCGCGCCACTTTCTTAACCAAAGATATGCGTGAATCCTCCCTCTTCAATCCTTGATGTAATGCCCCTGCCTTTATTTCATCTGTGGCAGTGGGTACCTCTAAAGTGGCATTAGTGAACCTGTTGACATACTATTTCAATCTTTCATCTGGTTGCAGCACCATTGTAAAAAGTGACTGTGCAGTCTTTGTATTTTGCTTTACGCTGGAAAATTGTTTCAAAAAGGCCGCTCGCAGCACCCGAAAGCTAGTAATTTCTTCCCTTGCCAACTGATGAAACCGGCTTTGTGCGATCCCCCTTAAGGTGGATATAAAGGCCCGACATGCCACAACATCCGTATATCCGTGTAAAATCATCTCATTCTCAAAGAGTTGTACGTGCTCTACTGGTTCGTCGTCACACGATACTGAAATTCCAATGTCTTATATCCCTTTGGCAGCACAGCCTGTAATATATCATCCGAAAAGGGATGTCATTTTTCCTCCTCAAGCTTTTCTCCCGCCACCTGCCTTTGCAAGGCTAACAATGCTTCCTGCATATCTCTGAATGCTTTATCTCTTGGCCCGACTTCATTATCTCCTTTATCCTCGTGATACCGGCCTCGACTTTTTTGAGATTTTCCCTGGATTCACCATCCGTGCTTGAGGTCTCTGTTCCACTCTCACAAGCCCGCCTGCTATACCGTCGACCTCGATGCCTATAATATGTTTGCCCTACCTTCAACTTCCTCCCTCTCTTGATCTTACACTTAGGAGTGTGGGATTCTGACGACGAGGTAGAGCTGGAAGATTCCACACGTTTCCTCTTGCTCAAACTCCCCCTCTTCCTGCGAGACGATCTCCATGATAGAGATCCTCCACTTTGTTTTAAATTTCTTATTATCGATCTTTCCTCACGCCCATCGTCCGTTTTATTAACTTTCTCCTTTACAGTACCCAGCTCGCCTGCTAGGTATTTGTTCAGATCTTCCTGTTTTTCTGGGGGTATAAACTCCATGAGCCCTTCCAAGAATCCTTTAYTGATTTGACAAGGCTTGTCTTTGGGTAACTCTTTCCACTCCTTTGTCCCTATGTAGACTTGTTTCTGGGCGGTAGCTTCCGGCGACTTCGCATGTGGATCTCCTTCAGGTTCCTTTTCTTTATGTTGTTTTAGCGAAGGTGGTTGTGTGTTAGCCAGATTTTGGATCATTGGTTCTTCTTGGGTAGGTGTCAGTTCGTCTTTTGCTTGTTCTCCTTTGTTGATTTCCACTGTCTTGTTCTTCTTCTTCGATTTACTCGATCCAGGACCGAAATCCAAGATCTTGGGTAATATGTTTCTTTCCTTCATGTTGCGCTTGTTCTCCTTTTTTGATTTCCACTGTCAGTTTGTCTTTTGCTTAAGAACTCGATGTCCCTCTTTCCAACAGACGGTGCCACTTGATAAAACCAAAAAGATTGGTTAACAAGAATAGGGGTACTAACCTTAAATCTGAGATCAGTGACCTGATTAATCCCCAGGAGCCTCCCAGCGATCTGATCATTCTTGCAAAACAACACCCTCAGCAAAGTAGCACCCTCAGCCAAGGCGGTGGATGGCCCCGACGAAGGTCCTCTGATGCATAAGTCAGAAAGTACGAGAGATATTTCGAGAGCTCAAACGTAGGATTAAATCAACTTCAAATAAAAGTGAGGCGTGAGCCCCTTTATATAGACAAGAGAATCGTTCCCCAAGCCAGGGTTACCTTCTCCCACTACAATTCCATAAATGTCGTGACCGACTTAGAATTAGGAATTCTCCAGTATGCTAAGTTCCCATAAATAATAGATATCTCGCTTGAATTACCAAAATAGGCCTGGGCCTGCGATTCTTTTAATATAATTCACCGGGACCCCACAATACCATCCATATTAGCCCATCCGGACCTTATATTTACAAAGTCCATTACCGAGCTACCAGATAACGCCGAGCTAATAAACCATAAGAGATCGCCACCCTATATGAGAGCTCTCCCTCATACTTCAGATCGCTACTATAGAAACCAGCTTGCCCACCTCTTAGAAGGAATGCTCCTTCCAAGAAATGAGGTCGCTTACCATAAATACCAGCATGAGTATTTAGTGTCGTATCAGCTAGTCCCCCATATTCTAGCTGATTGAGGTACGAAATCAGGTAGAATATGTAAAAAAAACAAAAAGAATGCAACAACCACAATAATAACTTAATCATAAATCATAAAAACTTCAATAAATCACCCTCTTAGCTTACCAAGACATTATACCATAACCCAGCTTGCAATACCGAGCTATAGCACTGTTCATCTAATAAGAGCCTGCCACACAAAATCGTAAACTCCAAAGAATCAACTCGCTTAACCCCCAGGAAGAATGCTCTTCCTAGACGAAGAGGTCGCTTATAAGTCCCCATATTTCATGTATGAACAACCTAAGATATCCATAGACCTGTAATCACAAAAACCATCCAATCCTGACTTACAGACGTACGCAGGCATAATAATCCAAGAAAATACAATCATGAATGTTCAAAAAGTCAAAACACGCCTTCCCCTATCCATCACGTGTCTTTAAAGATTCATTAAATGCATCCTGACAGCATGTCAAACACATGTCATGTCCCCGTTTTCTCGTAATATATTAAACGCACTGGGCCAGAAACGAAAGGCCCAAAACATTCCTAAAAAACCCGACCAACTTCCCGCTTTAGCTTTTCAAGCCCCAAAACATACTAAACGCTCTCATTCCCACCCGTTCGTCACTTTGATCAAAATACAAGTAAAAAACACCATTGTTACTCTTCAAAAAAGCTTTCACCCCCACAAAAGTTCACAGCATATCAACGTTCGTCTCCAAGAATCAACAACAACGAAAATGGGTAAGTCCCCTGCATCTTTTCATACAACAATTAACTTCAATTTAGTTCGATAGTTATTACATCTGCTGAGTATCTTCGCATTTTTCCCCTCTCTCTCTTTTTTTTTAATAATCAATTGATGACAACCCCAACATCTTCCAACGTTGATTCTCAAAACCCAGACCTCTCTCCCGACTGTGATCATATCCCAAACCCGTATATTCTTAAGAGAAGACAAAAATAACCCTCTGCACCATCACTAGGCCTGCACGACGAACCTGAAGGTGACGTCAGTTGGCCCGAGCTTGAAACCAAAAATAGGGCTTACACTGAGGCCAAAGCCCTACTAGAAAACATACCCGAGAAACCTTCTCCAACCTCCCTAACCACTGAAAATATACCAAAGGGCATTTCCCTGACTGAACCCACCAATCCTTCCACATCGCACTGTGAGCACTTTCTGGAAAACCCAGTAACTGTAGTGCCTCCCTCGTATATCACCGACCTACTTCCCTTACCCCAAGCGACCATGGTCATTAAACATAACTACTGGATACTACCTGAGCAAGAAACATTTGAGGCATTCAAAAAAGCACTCAGCCTCCCTGAAACCGCTAAAATGGTTTTGCCCAACATTCTCCAATCAGACCCCCTAAAGCCTCCCGTAGACCATATTAATTTTTTCGATGAACTACTTAGGTCGGGATTTAGATTTCTACCTCATAGGTTTTACATCAACACAGCCAATATGTTCAAAGTTCCTCTTTTGCAAATGTCCCCCAATTCCATGAAATTTATGGCGGGATATGTCATTTTTTGTAAATAATATAATACCCTACCTGACCCAGGATTTTCTCATTCCTGTTTCCAAATAAAATACCAAAAAATTCATTTTACCTTTTTGCCCGGTTTGGAAAATCTCGCTTTTTAGTAAATTCCTTGTCCAAAGTGCCCGAACGGCGAATAAACTTCTTTTTCATTCACAGCACTGAGGTCTGGACTTTTGCTAGCGAGCTCCAATTCCATACGCAAAAGCAATCTGATCCTCCCAGCCCCAAGTCTTTTCCTATTTTGTATAAGAAATATTCTGACCAGCTCGCAGAATGGAGTAAGCGCCCATTTGACCTTGTGCGACTCACTAGCTGGTCCAGAATTTTTTTCTTTGTGGGCATCGACTCTCGTCCTGTCGATCCAGATCAAGCACTGACCCAATCAGAGTTTGGTAGGCCTCCTTTAGTTATGAGCTCTCTTTCCTCTTTTAATCATAATAACGAGATTTAACCAATCAATATAGTTTCCTTTGCAGATAACTTTATCAACAGTTATGTTTCATCGAGCTCTAGGGGAAACACAATACAGGCGGATCCGAGCTCGGCGATCACATCAGCACCACCATCACCTGCCGTTGATGTAGATGAGGTGTTGAATCAGGCCTTTGGGTCCAACAATGACCCAGAGATGGCTCTCTATCTTTGTATATGATTTCCTTCGAATGTCCGGATTTTATAAGTCTCTGGATTCACCATCCGTGCTTGAGGTCTCTGTTCCACTCTTACTAGCCCGCCTGCTATACCGTCGACCTCGATGCCTATAATATGTTCGCCCTACCTTCAACTTCCTCCCTCTCTTGATCTTACACTTGTGAGTATGGGATTCTGACGACGAGGTAGAGCTAGAAGGTTCCACACGTTTCCTCTTGCTCAAACTCCCCCTCTTCCTGCGAGACGATCTCCATGATAGAGATCCTCCACTTTGTTTTAACTTTCTTATTATCGATCTTTCCTCACGCCCATCGTCCGTTTTATCAAATTTCTCCTTTACAGTACCCAGCTCGCCTGCTAGGTATTTGTTCAGATCTTCCTGTTTTTCTGGGGGTATAAACTCCATGAGCCCTTCCAAGAATCCTTTAYTGATTTGACAAGGCTTGTCTTTGGGTAACTCTTTCCACTCCTTTGTCCCTATGTAGACTTGTTTCTGGGCGGTAGCTTCCGGCGACTTCGCATGTGGATCTCCTTCAGGTTCCTTTTCTTTATGTTGTTTTAGCGAAGGTGGTTGTGTGTTAACCAGATTTTGGATCATTGGTTCTTCTTGGGTAGGTGTCAGTTCGTCTTTTGCTTGTTCTCCTTTGTTGATTTCCACAGTCTTGTTCTTTTTCTTCGATTTACTCGATCCAGAACCGAAATCCAAGATCTTGGGTAATATGTTTCTTTCCTTCATGTTGCGCTTACGAATTTTCTCACGTCTTTTGCTTAAGGACTCGATGTTCCCTCTTTCCCACAGACGGCGTCACTTGATAAAACCAAAAAGATTGGTTACTAAGAATAGGGGTACTAACCTCAAATCTGAGATCAGTGACCTGATTGATCCCCAGGAGCCTCCTAGCGATCTGATCAACCTTGCAAAATAGCACCCTCAGCAAAACAGCATCCTCAGCCAAGGCGGTGGACGGCCCCGGCGAAGGTCCTCCGATGCTTAAGTCAGAAAGTACGAGAGATATTTCGAGAGCTCAAACGTAGGATTAAATCAACTTCAAATAAAAGTGAGGCGTGAGCCCTTTTATATAGACAAGAGAATTGTTCCTCAAGCCAGGGTTACCTTCTCCCACTACAATTCCATAAATACCATGACCAGCTTAGTATTAGGATTTCTCCAGTATGCTAAGTTCCCATAAATAATAGATCTCTCACTTAAATTACCCAAATAGGCCTGGGACTGTGATTCTTTTAATACAATTCGCCGGGACCCCACAATATCATCCATATTAGCCCATCCGGACCTAATATTTATAAAGTCCATTACCGAGCTACTAGATAACGCCGAGCTAATAAACCATAAGAGATCGCCACCCTATATGAGACCTCTCCCTCATACTTCAGGTCGCTACTCTAGAAACCAGCTTGCCCACATCTTAGAAGGAATGCTCCTTCCAAGAAATGAGGTCGCTTACCATAAATATCAGCATGAATATTTAGTGTCGTATCATCAGGTTAGTGGTATTTTAGCTCCCATCCCACCAAAAAATCCAAGATTCTTGTGGATTAAACTAAACCCCTCGTAGAATTACAAACACATGCCAACTATTTCCGAATCACTCCATCAGCGCTCAAAAGGTAAACGAATTTCGTACTTTGCCCTTTTATAAGTCAAACAACTCATTTCAAGATTTCTTAAGAACACCAGAATTACTTGTAACAAAAAACCCATTCAACAAAGTTACAAACTCGAATAACTTACAAAGATTCAGCAAATCGAAATAAGACAAAAAAAAGTTTTTAAGTAAAACAACTGCAAGTTTAAAAAGTAAATAAATTCCTAATGCTTTATCCAATCTTGATGAAAATAGGATGACTTGCAACAATTTAAAAGTCCACTCAAAACCAACCATAAATAACAATGTCCCAAATATACTTAAATCTGTAGAAATAAGCAGCGTAACTGGTTGACAAAATAGAAGATTAAAATACACAGGGCAAAAAAGCAGACATGTACCAAATAAAGTTAATCTCCAATCAATTGGAAATCAACGTGATATAAGTTAAGGAATCATCCGAAAACTCAATCAAATTCGCCAGCATCATCACCTCCATTTGAAATTGCTGAATCTGAATTACTGTGCAAACGAAAAATAGATTATATGCTAGATTTTATGTGGTTGTGAAAAGAAACCTATACGATTCGGTTTTGCAAAAATAAAATAATTGTGGGTGTATATATATATATATACACACATAGAGAGAGACAAAGATTTACGAATAAGTTGAAGCAATTGATATCCAGATCTCCAATAATCGATACATCAAACTAATTGATTTCGATAATTAGGGATCGGTACAATGCAAATCTATTGGGATAATATTAGAATATGCCTGAATATTAATGAAACCCACCCTACGAAATTGAGTTTTATAATTACCGAAAGAAATACAAACAGACCCAAAGCATATACCAACAATAGATTTTACAAAAAAAAAAATCGAAGATTCAATTCATCTGGGTCGAACAAAAGATTAAAGAAAAAGGGGAAAATAATTCAGTTTTTTCGGATCGATTTTCTAGATCTGAGAAAAAATAGATCTAAATAGTTTTATGAAAAGTTTTTGATGATCTGAAAAAATAGATTTTGATGATCGATTCTGTTCGGCTTTTATGGAAGAAATAAAAGATCGGGAACTCTACAATATCGATTTTCTGTTTCATAAGAAAAGAAATCGATCGAACAACTCTTTTTTCATTTTTTTTATCAGATCTTGAAACTGGCTAGACGGGGGCTTAAGGCGATGAAATGAACAAAAAACCCTAGTTTTCTAAGCCTATAGTTAAATGAGAAAAAATTGTTATTTATACCCCTTGATAATTTTGGCCTTGTCCAAAAATAGATCATATTCAATCACAATTTGACACCTCAGCCTAGGAGATACCACATTCTGCCACATGTGCCTCGGAACGATCTACATTTCAACACTAATAGTTAACACATTTAACAGTAGTGGTGGATAATAAAAAATATTATTTTTTAAGCAAAAGTATCAGTATAATTTTATTTATAATTACATCACATCTCCTATAATTTCATAATCCTTCATGCCTAAGTGATTAAAAAATATGCTAAGTTAGTCATAAAACTATCAATAATTTTCCTTTTTTTTAGTTTTTTTTTGAATATATTAGGTATTTATAATTTTGAAACTGTTACGAGTTCCTCATTATTAATATTTGTTCTGCTTGTTTCCAACGTTTTGGATTAATCTTTTTTTTAAAAATTTGTTTATGCGTATTTTTATCTTATCTAGAAACAAATTAGTGGTGTACAAAATTTATTAAAAAAATAAATTTGATTAAAGAAAACTAAGTTTGATTCAATCATAAAAACTAGCAATTATATTTTTGTGAATTTATTAGGTTATATGTAATTTTGAAACTGTTGTGAGTTCATCATATTTTTTCCAATTATTTCCCCCTTTTTAGAATCAATGATTAAAAAAACAAATCGTTTATGCCTATTTGTATGTTATATACAAACAATTTAGTAGTGTATGAATTATTAAAAATAAAATTGAAAAATATGAACGAACCAATTCACCAAATTTGAAAAACCATAGAAAATCTAAAAAAAATATATTCTAATCTTGGTTTTTCAATTGAAATGAAGGTTTTTAATTATATATTGAAAGTCCTCTATTAATGGATGTCAAGTTATCAAGAAGAGTTAATAAAGTAATGCAACAACTCTTACTCTATTCCCTATTCTAAGGACCGTTTCCTTTCTGTCCAACTGCCTGCTTCTTGTCATTATCTGCAAATCATTGTAAATATGTGAGCCACAACCGGTATCCAATACCCAAGAAGCATTATTAACAGATAGGTTAACTTCAACAAAATATATACTTGAGCTTTTCAGGCTTGCAAGATATTCCTTGAAATTCCTCTTCCAGTGCCCTGGTTTGCCGCATTGAAAGCAATTGTTATCAGCTTGAGAGTTAACCTTCTTCTTACCATTGTACTTTATCTTCTTGTTGGGATTAGAGGAACTCTTTACTGTCTACTTCCTTTTCTTTGGCTTTCCAGCCTTCGATTTGGAAGAGGATCCAACAAACATGACCGGCTTATCATTTTTTATGGTGGATTCAGCCGTCTTCAACATGTTCACACTACTGCAAAACAGCACTTTAACGGCGGTTTTTTGGAGCTTTTAACGGCGGTTTTTGAACCGCCCTTATATCGACCGCCGTTAAATTTTACGGCGGTTTTTCAAAACCGCCGTAAAAAAGTGGAATTTAACGGCGGTTCTGGAAGACATTTAACGGCGGTTTTGGAACCGCCGTAGAATGCCGCATTTTACCGGCGGTTTTAGAACCGCCGTAGAATGCAGCGTTTTTACGGCGGTTTTTAAAAATACCTTCTAGAAAGTCTGTTTTCCAGAACGAACATTTTACGTCGGTTGTTTAAAACTACCTTCTAGAAAGTAGTAAAAAAATTTAAAAAAAAAAGAAATGAAAGCAGGTGCACTTTTTCAAATCCACCGCAAAAACAATTATGAAGACAACAAAATAACCCAAAGTTAACAAATAGTGTACAAAGAATGCCTTCTATTACACTTGTATAAATTCTATTACACATGAATAGATTCCTCAAAGGACATAAAAATATACACCATGAGACCTAATCTATCAAATTACCCTAACATAATAACCCAATATTAACAACAAAACAAGTTAACAATATATGTACCTTCATCCAATACATCCACATCTCTCATATATTTCAAAAGATATCTTTGATTTCTGTGTTTTTGACTTGATAGAAAAACTACTRACAAACTTGACAGAATCCTACGGTTCAATTTTATGCATAAAGGATATTCATGCAATTTAACTTGTAAGAAGAACTAGAGAGTACTCTTTGTGGGTTGATCCCTGCAGCGGCGACATAAAGATCCAACTTCTCAATTGCGATTCCGATTCCCTGAACTCCAAGATCTCCAAGATCCAATATTCTGCTTCCATCAGTTACAACAATCATATCAACCTACAAGGTAAAAAAGTTTAGACAAGCAGTTAACTTACAGACGAGACAAACTTTGATATTATTATTTCAACAAGAACACTAGATCTAATCCTAGTTGGCCATATTAGTAACTTCAATGCCAGTAGTTTTAATAGTAATGCATGCRAAACTAGCGGATTTGGTTCAATCTTGGTTTGTACATAGACCCAAAAAAAAAGAAAGAGAGAATTTGCGACTTAAAAATTTAGCCATGCAGCTTCAACAATTGAAACCAAGAAATTGCTCATAGTCAAAATATTATAAGCAGATGCCTGGAATGACAATTGGAACAAATAAAAGACATTACATGAATTAAAACAACTAATCAARAATACCAAGAGCAAGTATATGTTTCTAAGAATCATTTTGGTGAAACTATTTCAACACATCAAAGAATAACCAAAAATAGAAATAAAAATCGTTTTGATTTTCTTGTTCCTGAAAATATTTTATCGTTTAAACGTCGTAAAATATGCTAATTTAACCTTAAAGAAATGATAATTAAACAAAAACTAGAGAATGACGAATTAATAGTATATTTCAATGGCTCTGGCCCACCCGTCTCTATCCGAGCAATATTAAGAAATAATAAAAATAAAAAAGGTAAATCACACACTAATTAGGACAAAAAACACAAAACAAAAATAAGAAAACAATAATAATAAAAAAAATATTAAATTAAGGAAAAACATTCGTTTCTATCCTGACCCGTACATTTCTCGTTTGCATATTTAATTTAATATAATGTCATCTAACTCCCTCTATAAATAGAGATGCAGACGTCCAAATGTTTCCCGACC
This sequence comes from Phtheirospermum japonicum, assembly GCA_014905375.1. Lineage (NCBI taxonomy): Eukaryota > Viridiplantae > Streptophyta > Magnoliopsida > Lamiales > Orobanchaceae > Phtheirospermum > Phtheirospermum japonicum. Next base: position 88,126 of record BMAC01000296.1, on the reverse strand, counting down.
ACACACACACATCTCCGAGCACAACTTATTTTAGAAAAAAAAAAGAAAAAATGAATTCCAAAGTAATAGCATTAGCATACCAGGTCGCTATAATTTGTGCAGTGGTTGCAGTGTTCCTGGATACAGCTAATTCTTGTCCCTCGTCTACTGACTTGACCAATACTTGCTCAGACACCCAGCCGTCCCATAAGTGCTGTGATTTCTTAAAGGATCAGACCATATCTTGCATTTGCATGTTCATGAAGGAGACGAGCGATCCTCTTGTTCACACCGCCATAACCATGCTTAGTTCTTGTGCTACAGTTCCATATAACTGCACTAAATATTAATAATATATCTATATATAATAATTATTATAACCATATATATCCCATACATAGTTCGTTGTGCCTTTTTATTTCTCCGTGCTTGTAAGCCTTATTGTTGTGTTGTGATAATAAAAACTTAATGCATTTTTGCATCATGTTTGCTCTGTTGGAGAAGGCGTTAGTCCCCCACTGGATTAATTTATAGAATTAATCGCTTTTAATTTATAGAATTAATCGCTTATATTTCGAGTTGTATATTTATTTATTTATACCACTGATGCATTTGGAACTGGAATAATAAAACATGGCCCTTGGGATATCAATGCTAGAAGAAGGCCTATTTCTTCTAAAAAAAATTATTGRAAATTGCAAATTTCACCCATGATTCATCCAATTTGGGAGTTCCCGGTTGATGAATTTGCTTAATTTTGAACCCCCACCCCCACATCATCTCAAGTCAAAGCTGACGTGGCAACTTCATAACAATAATTTTTTTARATTTCTTAAAAAATTATAAAATCCAATAAATTATAGGATTTGAATTGCACAATTTCAAAATTAAGGGAAGCCCGAATTGCGAAAAAAGAAAACATAAAACGACTAAACCCCACAACTTTAAAAGTTAAAAAAGGACGATAAATTGAGATGAAAACCTCCACACATTTCCGCCTGCAGTCACTTATATTTCAACTCCAAACAACAAGATAATTAATAATCTCACACTTAGCACTTGTCCAAATTGAACCAAAATCTGTTTCCCGAAAAAAGTGTCATTATTCCAATTCCCCAACCCCTAGCTTACAAAATAAAATAAAAAGGTAAACATGTGAGATATGAAATAAATTAATATGATCATGTTACAAAAGTTTGTAAGACAAAAGAGGTGTAGAATTATTCTCATAAGATTGATGTAATTACTAAGGTAATCCGCACAAACAATCTTAATATGAAATCATTTCTCAAGCGCCATTTACAAATAATCCGACTTGAAGAAATCTTAATATCAAATTATTTCTCAACCATCCCATTAACCAACTCTTGTAGAAAACTCCAACTAGCTTATCAATCTGAAGACATGATGGCATTATAGCAAACTTGGTCTTAAAAAAACTTGTAAACTGTTTTCAAAACGCATATAATATATTCTTTCTTCATAAGTCTACATCTTTGTTTTTTACTTTATTCACCAAGCTCCCAGGAACCATTGGTCTGTTTTTTTTGTTTTTTTTTCATACTCTGTAATTAAAGAAAGCCTATCGACTCTCTTGTTTGTTTTTTCCACCATCCCAACCATGGGCAAGCTTCAGTGTTTCTGCCTAGACAAACGTAGATTTATAAAACTTGAAACTTGACTTATTTACCATACCTATATTCGGCCCCTGTACCAACCAATATATCATAACACAAAATATCAAGCAATTCAGGTTTTACCACTTAGACAATATCATGATTTAACCATTACAACACTTTATTACCACAAATTAAAGTTACAGAACCATCAAAACAAGCACAACGACTAAATAGGCGACCATTTCAAAACCAACATACTCACAAACTCAATGCAGTTAAAAAGGAAGAAAATAATTAATTAGAGCATGATATTACAACACTACAATGTCTTCAATAGATTAGGTCAAGCGCCATATCTTAATAAGCCGGATATTAACCAAAAAATCACTTTGAATAATCAATCATGATAAGCTTAAGATATTTCTAATTCAAACTTCAAGTAAAATAAACAAAAAACTTTACCTACATTTGGTCATGGACACGTGGTCGATCCAAATGTCCTGGGATCCGAAGATGGATATCCCATTGTCGTCGCTCCTGCCACTGAGGCCGAAGTGGTCGATTCCGTCCCTGACCTTATAGCCAAAGCCCCTTTTGGATCATGGCATGGCCTTATAGCCGAAGCTCAGGCCGCAGTCGGCGAGGCAGAAGCGGTTGTCGGCCCAGTTGGCCTGGCATCTCCAGCAATCGTAAAAACAAACATAAATAATTTTCCAAACCACAAAAATATACACCAAAAATAAGAAAGAAGTCAAAATTTGTACACTCCGATTACATATACAATGTCACCAACAGACACAATTGGAGCTCGTCTTTTAAAATTGGTACCTGGTTTAGCATCAACATCACGTGGGGAAGGATGGAGCATGTACAATTTGGCCGGAGAGACGCCGGCCAGAGGTTCACCMTTTTTTTCGAAAAAGGGGATCGCAGTCTGCAAGTTTCGAATACGCCGAAATGGGAGCACGGTTTTTGGAATTGATATCTGGGGAAGCATCAACGGCATGAAGAGGTGGCCTGTGAACATCGAAATTGGCGGAGGAGGGCCGGACGGAGTTTCAGCTGGTCGCGACGGTGAGGTTAATTAATGGGTACGGTTGGTTGGAAAAATGACGAAAAGGAAAGAAGAAGGAAGGGTCAATACATTATGTTTTGAATAGACGGTCGAGATCAAGAGATTTTTTTTTGAATGGACGGTGGAGATCAGTAGATCAACAAGTACCAGGATCCATGACGTGGCTTTTAATTGTGATTTCTATTTTTATTTTATATACATTCTACGGCGGTTATTTTTAAACCACCGTTAAAATTAGCTGGAATCCAGTTTTACGTCGGTTTTCAAATAACCGACGTAGAATGTTGGGGGTTTTACGGCGTTTCATATAAAAGCGCCGTGGGAATAAAGGAATCAACGGCGGTTATCAAAAAACCGCCGTTAAAATATATATTTAACGTCAGTTCTTGAAAAACCGCCGTAAAAATATAGATTTAACGGCGGTTTTTCAGAAAACCGCCGTTAAAACATATTTAACGGCGGTTTTTCCAGAACCGTCGTTAATAAGCTGCCTTCGTATACTGTTTCTGCAGTAGTGTCAACAACTCAGGAAGACTATTCTCCATGTTATACATGTTAAAGTTGACAACAAACGTGTCAAATGAGGGAGGCAAAGAATGCAATAAAAGGTCCACATAGAGCTCATATCCATAATGAGTCCAAGGGACTCAAGCCTTTCAATAAGGGCTATCACCTTCAGCCCATGGTCTTGGACTAAAGAGCCCTCAGTCATACGAAACTTGAAAAGCTCCTTAGATATCTGATATCTCTCTTGTCTTTTCCTCTCACCATACAACTATTGTAGGTGGAGGAGAATCTCAGAAGTATTATCTAAAGCCTCATTGTGCCTCTGTAACTCATTTGACATCGATGCTAGCATGTAGCATCGAGCTTGCAGATTATCATCACAATGACGAACGTATTCTGCATACTCATCTGATGTCTTATCCCGAGGCTCCATAGGAGGCACTTTGTGAAGTATATAAGCCTTCTTCTCATAACTAAGGACAATCTTAAGGTTTCTCAGCCAATCGACAAAGTTTGGGCCAATTTTTGTTTTGATCAAGTATGGATGCAATTGGGTTTTTAGCCATTTTAGTATAGTTATCAACAAAAATAAACGAAGCAAAAAATTAGTATTGGAGAAATATTCATTTACATAAGGTCTATAATATTAAATGTCTCCCACTATTTTATTCAAACTTTATTAACCCCATAATGAAATTCGGAAAATCTAATTTTCTTAGTGGGCTTGAAGTCCAATATAAGTATTTCATACCCTAATAATATGAGCTCATGAAAAATTAATGTTGGTAGTCAACTCTTTGACAATTGTATCAATATACAACCTTCAAGAATATTTTGTCTCACTATTTCTCATACACCCCAATATTATGAGCACATATGGTACTAAGTGTCAAACACAACCCATCAAACATTCGTGTAAATTTAGCATCAAGATGTCCCACGACTCGTGGCCAACATAAAAGACGAGTCCACCCCACGAGCATCTAAATGCTTGGTAGAGATCACAGCTTTTCAACACAAGATCACCCCACGACTCGTGGCCAGTTACCAAGTGTGGTAGCATCGTCATCTCTTCTACCTTTGATGGAAGGCATGGAACGATACGTCCAACATAACTTGTCCATTTTATTTGATATAGAATTAAATTCTTTTAAATTTCAAAAACTTGGGGTTTACTTTGCAAGACCTCATTAACCTAAATTTTTCTTAGGTGGGTTTTTATTTAATGTAATATTCATCATATGAAGCGCAAGCATAAAACAATAAATATATCTAACATGCATCCTATGCAAAAAGCGGTGGGATGATCATGGCCACCCTATGCCACCCATTTGAGCAAAAAATGAGTCTAGGTTAATCTAAGGGATAAAATAAATAAAACTATTTCCATTACATTTTATATATAAACCATACAAGCATGGGCCTTGAATCATCTATTTTATTACAACTTGTAAAATTACCCACACAGGCGTGGGCCTTTGGCATCGAACGTCCTCCAATAAAAATTAGAAAACCTTACCATTTAATCTACTCTCGATGCAAAATTTAAAACTTTTACAAATAATTGAATAGGAGGGTCACAGGCCCCAAGAACCTAAAGATAAAAGCATAAAGTCACATTGATCATGGGCCCATGATCATCCTTAAATAAATCATGCCAACATTCATCACATGAATTTAAAGTATATAATTCACCAATCTTGTGTGTTGATTTAATTTAGGATAAATAAGTGTGTGTGTGTGTGTGTGTGTGTGTGTGTGTGTGTATATATATATATTAAAATAATAAATTTCAAAATTAACCTTTTAATTCTGAAAAAAAATAATTAAAGGAAAATTTTCATTTAATTAATAATCTGACAGTCAGGCCACCTAAACTGCAACATTTGCAGGGAAGCAGACGGTTCTGCCTTTTTCTAAAAAAAATTTTCCAGTTGCTGCTCAGCAACTTTTAACCCTTTTCCCAACAAGGAGCTAGCCACCTTTTTGAATCAGATGTATTTTCTTGTCAGCCTTAGTTTTGTAAAAGGTTTCAAAAACTCATGTTTTGTTTTTAACAGACAATTGCAGCTTACAATTTGAAAACTTTTATGCTTTTCTCTATAGCACACGGTGGCATTAAGCCTTGAATCAAAGGCCAATCTTTATCCACACACACACACACACACACACACACACACACACACACATATATATATATATATGTATAAGATCATGTGAGAATGGGTTCGTGGGTGAGAATGAGTCCGTGTGTGAGAAATGAGAATGAATCCTTGCCAGTAATTTTATTACTTGTGAAGAAATTCTCGGTGGCATTTTAGTAATTCAAAGATATTTCTAATTAAACATATCGTACCCTTCTTATTTATTTCCCCAAATCAGTTTCTTCCGATTGCCTTGCTTGAGAAGATTTTCAGTTCCCATCGATTCCGCCTCATTGATTCAATCTTTTTCTCATCGATTTTAATTGATTTATCGTTGCCAGATTTGTTATTTCCCTTCTCTCTTGTTCATCGATTTCTAGAATTGAGTTGCGAATCTGTCATGGGCCAAAACTTGTAAAAGGTACATTTTACTTTTTTTCATTTTATTTTCGTGAATCACATTATATATTTCTCAAATCACATGTATATGTGTCTCAAATCAATTCTTCGTTGTGGGATTTAAATTTTTTTTAGTATATTCAAGCATATATTGAGTTTTAGGTTTTCATTTTGTGAATATTAGGGCTTTTCGTTTATCGCAATTTCTTTTACGTGAATCACAAGTGATGTTTCTCGAATATTCTCGGTATTGTGAATCTTGAATTTATTTGAGTTTATAATGAATGTGCAAGTGGTTTATCATGAATGTGAATCGTGTATTTTATTGTGCATTTTTCTTGAATTGCAGTCGAAATGGGCTGGAGAAGAAGACGAAAAACTGTGTCATCTCGCTAAACTTATGCCATACAATGGATATCCATAAATCCAACATTAGTGGCAAGAAGGAAAAATTGGAAGTTATAGAGAATCATCTTTAAGAGGCTCGAAGACTTGCTTGGACGATTTGACACTCGATTGGTGTTGTACTTGTCTATTTTTTTCCATGTTCTGTTTGTTTGTTTTGTAACTGATTTGCTTTTAAAGTTTGGTTTCATTTTTTTCCTTGGTATGCGGAGAGGAAAACAAGTTGAAAAATGTAAACTTGCAAACCGCGAAGGAGGCTGACTTGAAGAAATAATTCGCACGCGATAAATTATTCCCTTAAGTTAGGTTTTTAATTTGGAACTGTTTGTCAATTCTAATGTTCTAGTTTGAATTAATATAAAAATTATTGTAATTTGATTTAATTTGGAGTTGTTGGTTTTGTAATGATTTTATTTTCAAATTATCATTACTTCAATGTTGTTATATAATAATGTGTTGGAATTGACAATTAGGCAGTATGTTGTCCCCTTAGTTTCACAAAATTACTGGTGAATGATTTTTGGAAATATGGATAAGTTTTGTACTTGTTTTATGCATTCTGATCTGATTGAGAAGTTGTATTTGCATCTTTAATTTTTGAATAATGTTCTTGTCATAAATTTAATTTTTGAATAATATTATGCATCTTTAATATCTGGTTGTGCATATCTTACTTCATAATTGTGCATAACTTAATGTATGAATGTGCATATGCCATTGACAGATATTTAGTTTTTCAGTTTTTTATTTTCAGAAGTTGCACTTGGTTGTGCAAATGTTATTGTATTATCGTGCATATATTATTGCATGATCTATAAGATGCATCTCCGGATTTTTGAAATAGGTAGGTCTATCAAGTATCTGAATGTGATAACATCCATAACAGGTGAGTAAGTTTCTTCATAATCAACCTCTGGTCTCTGGGAAAAATCTTATTCAACAAGACGAGCTTTATACTTATCAATCTCGTCTTTATCATTCCTCTTTCGAACAAAAACCCATTTACACCCAATAGGTTTTATAGTCTCAGATGTAATAACAATAAGACCAGATACTTTTTGTTTATTTAGTGATTCTAATTCAATTTGTATGGATACTTTCCATTTTATCCAGTCTTTCATCTTTGACATTCGGATACGGATATTGGTTCGGATCTTCACTTTCGTTTTTTATTGTCCTATTGAATAGAAAAATATATCATCAATATACTTCATCTCATCTCGATTCCTTATTTTTTCACTATGGATGTAATTTATAGAAATCTCGTGATTTTCTTCATGTTCATGACATTCATTGATCTCCTGAAACTCTTGGTTTACTTGCTCTTGTGTTTCTTCTATAACACATCATTTTGTTTGGTTTCATTACATTTTTCAACTTCCCTTTTCTTTCAAGGGTTCTTATCTTTGGAACTGATTGTTCATCCATGCTTCAGGCGTGCCTTAGAGCCATTTAGTACACTTTCCTTTGATTGTCCCTTTGGAAACTCTACTCGGGCTAGTGCATTTACAACAGCTATGTGTGATTTTGTTACTCTATGCGTATATGTGAATGCATCTGGTAACTGATTTGCTATATTTTGCAAGTGTTCAATCTCTTGAACTTCTTGTTTACATTGTTTGGTGAGAGGATCAAGGTACAATAATGATGATGTACAACAATTAATATAATTTGCCACACCTTTTATTTCTCCACCTAAAAGTGGGAATTCATCTTCGTTGAAATGACAATCAGCAAAATGAGTCGTGAATATGTTGCCTATTCTTGATTCAAGGTATTTAATTATCAAAGGTGGTTCATAGCCAGTGTAAATTCCCGTCCTCCTCTTTGGTCCCATTTCTATACAATGTGGTGGAGAAATAGGCACATATGCGACACAACCAAATACTTTAAGATGAGGAATATTTGGTTCTCTACCAGATGTCAACTATAATGGGGAGTATTTATGATATGCACTGGGTTTAATTTGTATTAGTGTTGCAGCATGTAATATAGTGTGACCCCACATAGAGATAGGGAGATTTGTTCTCATTATTAATGGTCTAGAAATAAGCTGAAGATGTTTAATTAACGATTCAACCATACTATTTTGTGTATGAAAATGTGCCACTAGGTGTTCAACATCAATTCCAAGTGCCATAAAATAATTATTAAAAGTCTTGGATGTAAATTCTCCAGCATTGTCTAGTCTAACTTTCTTTATCATATAACCAGAAAATTGTGCTCTCAATTTAATGAGTTGGACAAGAAATCTGGAAAATGCCATATTGCTCGTTGACGATAGGCATACGTGTGACCATTTGGTAGAAGTATCAATTAATACCATAAAAGATCAAAATAGTCCACTAGGTGGATGAATAGATCTACATGTATCACCATGAGTTCTAGTGGTGATTCATTCTTAACTTTGATGGCGAAAGTCTAATTATCAATTTCCCTTGAGAACAAGCAATACAGGACAGTTTTTTACATTGCAAGATTTTCTGATTTCTCAATGGATGACCATTGGATTTTTTTAATAATTATTTGCATCATAATTGAACGAGAGTGCCCTAATTAATCATGCCAAACTTTAAATGTATCAGCAAACTTTGGGTTTACTGCGACATATGTTTCAATAACTTTGATATTAGTGTGGTATAATCTGGATGATAAGGCCGTTGATTTTTCTAACGCACACTTTCTTCTTGAAATGATCAATGTAATGCAAATATATTCATAATCTTCTCAATTCATAGTTTCATCATGATACTCTTTTGTACGACTATTCTTGAAACTTAATAAGTTTTTTTTTGGGATTTAAGAGATAATAACATCTTATTGTGAATATTGTTCCTCCAGGCATCGTAAGATTTGCCTCCTCTTTTCCTTCAATTATTATTGCACTACCAAAGATTGTATTGAAGAATAATTCATCAATCTTCAGGTAGAAAAAACTCTTCTTATCTTTAAGTATGGTATGTGTTGTAGCACTATCAACTAGACACAAATCTCCGTCTTGAAATTTGAATAGAGGTATATTCATGATCTAATAAGAGATAAAAAGTGTAAATAAATAATGTTAAAGCATTGTAAAAATATAATACTCATAGCATCATTACATCAAACTATGAAAAACATACGTCATTCATAATGAGAAATCATTACAACACAACCATAAATCATTCGTGCATAACGAAATTACATATCAGGCTCATAAGATCATAAAACACACACAGTTAAGGAAAATGACATACCACACTCATAAAATCACACTCAAATGATAACATATCACACGCATGAAATCATACTTGCATAATAACATACCACAAACATAGAATCATATAAAATCAATACTCGTAAAAAATAATATTATTTGAACAATTCATTCTCCATAGCATTATTTCCTTCCTCAAATTTATCAGTCATATCGGCCATATCCAAGTGGGTCATATCATTGATCAGGCCATAAGGAAGGTCGTTAGAATTACCTGTAGCAGAGTTTGTTTCAACATTCTTTCCTCTTCCTTTCTGCGATTCTTTGTAGATATTAGCAAAGTTTTTTGGTGTGCGGCATGTACACAACTAGACATGCCCAAATGGTTCGAACCGGCGGTTCGATTTCGATAGAAACCTCAAACCGCAACTGAACCATGAAACTGGCTAGTTGCCAGTGGTTTGTGTGTTGGGATTTGATGGTGCCGTCGCGCAGCGGAAAACAAAAAAAAAAATTTAAATAAAAGGAATTTGAATCTAATTCAATTGACGACGGCCCATTTTAATTTCAATTAATTCAAACAATGTTTTAAATTGCTTTATAATGAAACAATTCGATTTCCGCAAAATCAAACGAGCATGATAAGTTCTATTTAATATATCACATATATAACAATTATATATATATTAACATATTAATCATTTATATATTATACACATATGTAATTACAATTCATCATGCATAATATTATATATATATACTAATCATACAGCATGCATACATACATAATATATATATATATTACTCAGCATGCATGCAACTTAAATAAATATATATATATATATCATATACAGTATGCAAACATCATAGATCATATGTATATATATATCAAATGCAACACACAAATATCACATATATACATAATACACAACACACTTATATATATCTTATATATATATATATATATATATATATATATATATATATATATATATATATACGAACAACCATGTACCTCACAACGGAGGAGGAGCGTCGCGGCTTGAGCTCCGGAGACGAGGCGGCGAGGGCGCGGCGTTCGGCAGCCTTGTGGAGACGACGTGGCTGGAAATCTGGCGACGAAGCGGCAGCAGCGTGCGGCACACGGCAGGCGCTACAGCGGCGGGCTGCTGACTCACAACGGCACGGCAGTCCTCGGCGGCTGCGATGCTGCAGTGGGCTGCGACTACAGCAGGGTTCCGGCTGGTTGTGGTGCGGCAGCGGCGCGACGACAGCAGCAGGAAACGGCAATACGCTGTCGGGAGGCAGCGAGGCGGAGTCCGGCGCGGGGACGGCTGCGACGACTGCTCGGGAATGGCAATACGCTGTCGGGGGCAGCGAGGCGAAGTCCGGTGCGAGGACGGCTGCGAAGACTGCTCGGGAACGGCAATATGCTGTCGGGGGCAGCCGTTTTCTCTCGGCTCCGGCTGGTTGTGGTGCGGCGGCGGCACGACGACAGCAGCAGGAAACGGCAATACGCTGTCGGGAGGCAGCGAGGCGGAGTCCGGCGCGGGGACGACTGCGACGACTGCTCGGGAACGGCAATACGCTGTTGGGGGCAGCGAGGCGGAGTCCGGCGCGGGGACAGATTCAAAGCGGCAATCCTCGGTGCGGAGATGCAGCAGGTCGCTGCCGGGAGCGGCTGGAACTCCGGCGTGGGGCTAGTGGCAGCGACGGGCGGTGCGTGACGTCGGCGATCCGGCGGCTGTGCTGCGGCAATGGCGTGACGTCGGCGATCCCGCGAATTGGTGTCACACACCGTATGTCCTGACGTCCTTACGAAGGAGCACTAGATCCAACGAGGAATTGAAAACGACGAAAGGATAAATGAGGACCGAACGTTTCGGTGCGACGGCGGCCGGTGGCAAGCAACGGCGGCTGGAGGTGGTGGCTAGGGTTCAAAGCTTTTTCCGAAAAAAAACCACTTTCGTCTGTTGTGTGTTTTTTCTTCTTTTTAAAACTCCTCCTAACCCTTTCTTTTATTATGGAGTTTTATTATTTATTTTTTTATTTTTATTATTTTATTTTTTTAAAAAAACTCAAGCCCAATTCAAAAAAGTTTTTGGACTGGCTTAATTAAAAATTAAAAACAAAGCCTTTTAATTTTAAAATAGTACCGGCCCAATAACTTTAAAAAAGGCTTGTTGGGCCGACCCAATTTTAAATCAAAAACCCCATTGGAATTAAATCATTTCTCACAAACGATAACTCCGAAAAATATAACAATTATATTTTCGCGTCCAGAATAACTTTCTCGTATTTTTCTCAATTCATAATCACAATTACGAACCTTAGATTCAATCATATTGACATCTAACTTTGCTAAAATTAACAATTAATTTCTAGCTATCGTTTTCAATAATCAGGAAACACGTGGTGTGACCCTCAATGGTTCAGGTGTAAGCTAGCCGTGGGTTCACAACACATTGTGATTCGAACAACATATTATTCTTATATGAACTCGTCCCTTAGAGTCCCTGATTAAATAAAACTCATTTTACTTAATCACTGGTCAAACCAGAGCCCAACGAATTATGAGAGGCGCCTAGCAACAACGCATCATAATTCCCTAGATACAAATGAAGTGCCTGCAAGAACCTTGTGATATAGCTTATATGTACAGTACGATCCCTTCGCGATCTATGTCCCGATTGAACAAGAGATATTGGTTCATCGAGACCTCTTTCTAGTTCAATAACTGTGTGTACGTTCTAGGTTCAAGATAATCCGTTCGTGTGTGTCTTAGAGAAACACATTTCTCCAAACACCCCACTATTAGCTCTGGCCAGAGACTCCGAGGATTTATCAACCATCAGAACACACAGGACATCCATGACTTATCATGCGTCCGAATCCCCTACTACCATGCACAGACTTCCCACTAGATTCCCGACTATGTGAACGTTGCCCCTCTTGATTGGCCTCCAAAGAGACACAGAGACAGGTCACAACATAGCCTGTCCTCTAGTGAAGTCACGGTGAGGTCCGGGTCTTAAGGATCAATGTTGTACGCTATACCATAGAAATCATCTACCCGATGAGTGGGAACCACTTAGAGATTTCTAGGTGAGGGAGTTCAGTGAACTCATCTTATGAGCACCTACTTATGTATGTCGATGTCCAGACACCGTGACCGATGAGATGCGGTCCACATACACTAAGTACTAGTCTTAATGGGAAAGGCCTGTATCCTCATTATGGCGTAACCCTTTGACTAGGAACAAGTTCGACGAGTTACATTACGTGCTGGATTATCTCACGGTTCTGCTAGACCAATCCACCGTAATAAAGTAACTTCATCAGGACCATACCTATGCAACAAGCATGGGATAAAAGATATGGAATGCCAATAAGTATAAAAGATATTATTATGAATAAAAACCGATTGTGTTACAAGAGAATGGTTAGACCACAGCCACAAGTTGACTTGTTGGTCACCTTATTCCAACATTGTGAACCGCCGATTCACGGTTCGGCCACGGTTCGGTTTGACCAAAAATTTTTTGAATTTTTAAACTTTTAAAATTCATATTATTTGGTTTTTCCCCTATATTTATTTATTTTTAGTAAGAAAAGAAATAAATAAATAACACTTTGAATTAATTTTAAAAAAATAAAAAGAAATTAAACTTGAACTATTTAAAATATATGAAGTTAAAATAAGAGATTTTAATTAGAGAATTGAAATTTTTGAAGTTAAATTTTTTTATTTTTAATTATTATATATATATTTTTTTAAATGTATGAAGTTAAATAAGAAATTGAACTAACACTTTAAAATTTTGAGTTTATTAAAAAGTAAATGAAATTGAAATATTTAAAATATTTGATGTTAAAATAAGAGATTTTAATTAGAATATTTGGAATTTTTGAAGTTAAGATTTTCTATCTTTAATTATTATAATTTTTTAAAAATATATGAGGTTAAATGAGAAAATAGAACTAACACTTTGAGATTTTGAATTTATTAAAAAGAAATTGAAATTGAACCATTTAAATTATTCGAAATTAAAATAAAAAAAAGTTATGTTAGAAGAATTTTGAAATTTTGAAGTTAAGTGAGAAAATAGAAATAATATTTTTAATAAATTTTAAAAAAATAAAAATAATTTGGACTTGAACAATTTTCAAATATTTGAAGTTAAAATTTGAAATTCTAATTTTAAATAAATGAAAATAGTTGCCTACGTATCCCTTACTTTCGGAATCAAAGTTCACGTAGTTCTCACTTACCTTACTTACCTTAGGAATCGGAAGCAGTGGGGTGAGGGGGGGGGGGGGGGTGGTGGATTGGTTTGGTGGGTGTCGGGATCTCAATTTTTTGAAAATGTCAAATCTTAACTCCGTTTTTGCCCGATAACAAGATTCTCGAGAAGGATGTCTTGGAGGCAAATCATCGTGATCCACATCCTCTTGATCAGGCATAGGCATTTCTTCACTAGCAAAGGCGGCGGTGACTCGATAAGTTTGATCAATGTCGGTATCACTCCAATCTTTGTCAATGTCGATGGGGTTGGGGTTGTAGTCACTGGCCAAAGGAGTTGCCTTGTGATAAGCTAAAGGGATGGACATTAGTGTCGTCATTGAGTGCTATACTCTTCCCCTTGTCGGCTCGACGAGAACGAGAAGAACCTATACGGCTTGCCATTTTTTTATATAAATTAATACAAAAAAATAAGAAATAGTAGTAGGCTAAAGTAGGATTATAGATTTAGGGTTATAACAAGAAGTAAGAAATATATTTGGAATTATAACACTAAACTTGAAACTTTAAGTTTAGGAAGGCATGATAATTAAAGAAACTTAGTAAATTACTAAACTTGCAAAGGAGCACAATGTAGAATAGAGAGATTATAGAAGATGATAGATTGGTGTGAGAAAAATGAGCTAGGAAAGAGGGGTATTTATAAGAGTGAAAAAAATCAAAAAAAACAAAAAAAGGCGGGAGAACCACCGATTTTGGACCAAATCGGTCGGTTTCGGTTCAAATCAGCGGTTTGATCAACGGTCAATTCATCTGGACTATTGATGATCAATGGTCACTTGATCATGACCATTGATTTCAACTATAATTTTGACAGAGCCGGTTTTTGGTTAGAAAAAAGCATGAACCGGAACCAGACTGCCTTAATGGCGATTTCGGCTCTGGTTCAAACTGTGGTCAACGGTTGTTCCAGCCGTTGACCGCCGGTTTAAAATGGTAGTTTGTCTGGTTTGCCAGAATCAGTGGGCATCTCTATACGCAACTAATGACCCGGGATACCACACCTATAACAAGTACCTTCCTCTTGACCTTTGTTTATCCCATTATTATCTTTTCCTCGTTTCTCCCATTTATCTTCCTTGTTATATAATTACGATAACTTGGTTGAAAACCTTATCCTCTTCCTCATCCATAACCACGGCCAAATCCACATCCACGACTCATGTCGTGACCTCGACCATGCCCATTTTTACTACTAGATAATGTAGTATTTACTTCAGCTACTAGAGCCGAGTCAGTGGGATGAGACTTTTGGTTTTCCATTAACAGCTCATTATTTTGTTCAGCCAACAAAAGACATGAAATTAGTTCAGATTATTTTTTTGAATCCTCTCTCACGGTATTGTTTTTGTAGGATTACATTAGAAGCATGAAATGTGGGAATGCTTTTTCAATCTTGACATAATCTTAACTTTGAACTAATTCGAAACATAGCTGAACTATATTCGTTAATGGATTTAAAATCTTGAAATCACAATGCTCATACCGAGCTTTTGGGAGGATGACCATTTTTTGATGGTCATATCGTTCTTTTAATGATTTTCAAAGATCTTCAGGATCTTTGATCGTGAGGTATTCATTTTTTAGACCCTCATGGAGGTGGTGGCGAAGGAAAATCATAGCTTTGGCCTTATCATGAGTTTATGTTTCTTTTATTTTATTTATTGTATCGTCAAGACCTTTGGCATTCATGTGGATATCGACATTAATTCTTCCCACTGATATCAAATGCCTCAAATTCAAGCTTGACAAGGTTTGACATTGTAAATAACTATATCAAAAGAATATATATATATATATATATAAAATAAGACATAAAGGAGATTTTTATTTAAAACATAAAGATGCGTAAACATAACAATTCATGTTGATAATTATGAGAAGTGCTAACATAAAATAAATAAGACAAAAAACAAGAACACGGATCTAGAAATCACTTGTACCATAAACCATGCCAAAGGTTAATGTGATGAGTGCAATAATCAGAATAATGGTGATTACCATTACCATTTGTTCATGCATTTTGAGAAAAAAAAAATTAATGTTGAAAATTTATTAGGAAGATGAGAGAATATGAGGTAATTGTTGAATGAAATGTGAGTGTAATTATAGAATGAAAAACACTATTACTGGCCGTCAACTAGCCGTTGGAGGAGTAGAATGTGGTGTGAGACTTTTGTAGTAGAATTTTATTCATATTCACGCCACATCTCAGTAAACCTTTCGAGTGGGCGTTTGAAAATATATGACAAGTTTATGATATATATTCACTCCACAATACTCAATAAACCTTTCAAGTGGGTGTTTCAAGTTATTTAGCAAGATTCATTGATAAGAATTATTCATGTCACAATACCTTTCAAGTGGGTGTTTCATAATTAAATAGCAAGATTAATATATAAGAATTAGGGCACGGATATACACACCCCAAAGTATTATTAGTTGACCCCAAAATATTTTAGACAAAAATAGTCATAAATAAAAAGACTAAAATAACATTACAACAATATATAATTAAAATTGAAAGTGTATTATTATTATTATTATTATTATTATTATTATTATTATTATTATTATTATTATTATTATTATTATTATTATTATTATTCATTCTCATTTAAAACAAAAACTACAGATTTTATGGGTCATTCAAACCCATTTTCTACCGTAAACTGATGAATCAGTAGACGTATTACCAGAAAATGTACCAGCAAGCAACCCATTGGAAATCACAAGAAAATATCTGTGTTAAAACAATTTATTTATTTTTAAAATGGGACTTTTCCGACACACGAGCTGTTCATTGGTAAACACTTAATAGCTTATTAACAACCAAATTTGCAACACTTTAAGACGAACAATTCAAATTTACAAACAGACAGAGCTGAGTTTACTTAGCTTGACTTCAGGTAATTTTCCACGAGCTTCCCCATGTCCAATCAGCAAAATTGTACAACTCTTTTTAGCAAGCTTCAGATGTACAACTCCAATGACCTGACCAGTTTCAGAACACAATAAAGAACGGTAATTAATACCCAGAGCTCCAGAGCCATATAAACTACCAAATTTCATCATTCACCAACAAATGACTTATCCTTAAATCTTAGATTTAAGAGGCATTATTATTAGACAAGATCTTTCTCAAAGCAACCGCAGCTTTAGAACCAGACTGGCGTCCCAAATGTTTCGAAATATAATATCCCGCCAAAATTATTTTTCGGAGATCCACATTTGTATTCACGCCTAGACCGTTAAGCATATAAACAACGTCCTCAGTAGCAACGTTTCCGGAAGTGCCTTTGGCATATGGGCAACCACCGAGGCCCGATAAAGATGTGTCTACTGTGATGATACCCATCTGGAGTGATAAGAGAATGTTATAAAGGCCCGATATTATTATTATTATTATTATTATTATTATTATTATTATTATTATTATTATTATTATTAAAAGTGCATCCGAAGATGGAGTTTTTGTTTTCCAGGAATTTGAACCAGAGGAAAATGGTGAACGGCAGTGAATTCCTGGAGATAGTGTTTTTCGAGGCGTTTGCGGAGATGGGGCGGCGAGTTTGGCTTTTGCATTGTTTGGTGCTTTCATTTAGGCACGAGGTTAGCGTTTTTCAGGTGAAGCGGGATTCCAAGTTTTCTGAGGTGTACACGGACAGCGTGACGGAGGAGGTTTTTCGCCGCGGCGGTGGAGGGAGGGTTGCGGGTGGCGTTCACGGTGGTGCCGGGGTTTAAAGTTGGTCGGACGGTGGTGCAAAGCCAGGTATATCTGCTTCTTTTCGTTTCTCCGGCTAGAAGTTAGTTTGAGTGGATATTTGGGCTTTAAGTGCCTCACGCGCCGCGGCGGGTTGGCCTACCAAATTTCGCCGTTCAAGGTAGTTAGTGAACGGCAGGCGCGGTACCTCTTGCGGAGCTTCTCCATCTTGTGGCGGCACTGGACAGTCGTCTTCCGGGCGCCGGCGGCGGGACATCACGATGCGACGTCGTCGGCGAACTCCTACCAGTGGCTTGCTCGGAGGTTGCTGCGGCGGAGGGAGCTTCTCCTTCTTCTTCCGCCAATCTCCTTCTCTCTTTCTACTTAATTTTTTTCTTTTTTTTTTTTTTTTTTTTTAGTTTTATTTTATTATTATTCTTTTTGTTTTATTTTTATTATTTTATTATTTGGGGTAAAATTGGGTGTTTGTGGGGTTGATTTAGTAAAAATAAATGTATTTAAAAATTTTATTGGGGTGTTCTTATCAATTGAGGTCAACTAATAATATTTTGGGGTGCGTATATCCGCGCCCTAAGAGTTATTCATGCCACAATATTTTGGTAACCTTTAAATTGGGTGTTTCATAATTAAGTATCAAGATTAATAGATAAGAATTATTCACGCTACAATACTCGATAAACTTTTCAAGTGAGTGTTTCATAATTAAGTAGCAAGATTAATAGATAAGAATTATTCACGCTACAATACTCGGTAAACTTTTCAAGTGGGTGTTTCATGATTAAGTAGCAAGATTAATAGATAATAATTATTTACACCATAATACTCGGTAAACCTTTCAAGTGGTATTTCAAATTAAGTAACAAAATAAAACAAAATCCATTTTGTAATTTCGTCAAGTATTATAGATGGTGACAGAGTCTCCTTTATCTACAAGTATTGTGATATACGGTTTTAAAAAAAATATGTATATTGACATAAAATTAGTATATTTGTATGAATTCTTACCGTTGGGATCGCTGAAAATACTCAAAATGTTTTGGACTGATAACAATTTATAAATTATAATCAAAATGAATTGAACTAAATTTTATCTGAATTGATAGATGGTGAAACAAATGAGACTCATGTAGCATATTATTTTCCTTCTCGATTACAAAGTGAACACAATACCATTCATTTTATAGATGAAATGATCACATAAGCAATACTGTATATAATTAATGTGTCCCCTTGAATATTATTCATTAACACTATTTGTATGTTGACCAAGATATTATGTGTTACGGTCATTTTTTTATAACAAATAATAATAAACAATAATCTCCCCTATATATTAATGCAGAATCCATTTATCTTATGTGTCTGTTTCCACGTTTCGTTAGCTTCGAAAAATCTTTTGGTGCTTTGGTGTCACCCGAGCCTAATATCAACCTTATTTAATATTTTTCTTTTATTATATTTTACATAGTTTAATATTTTTTCTATTATTATATTTTTCTGAATTTATTATTTTCCTTTTATTATATGTTACCTAATTCAATATTTTTATATCATATTTTGTCTTATTCAATATCTTACTTTTATTCACCTAATATAAAAATATAAGGAAGTCATATTTAATTTTTATAATAAAAATTGAAATAAGTTTATTTTTAGAATTCAAAATCTTCTATTTAATTAAAATATGAGTTATATAAAATTATTACAAAAGGAGTCTATATATATATATAAAATAACAGTACTGGCTATATGAGCAATTGTTTTGTCTCCCGCAAAAACTTTTTTCTTTCCCTAAAAAGAAACTTTTTTGGCGCAAAGCCACTTTTGATGACTTTTCAACTTTTTTTTTAGAATTTAAATATCACAGCCACAATTGTTGATTTATGTGTATCAATAGCCACCAATTTTTGAATTTTATGCCAATAAATTAGGAAACAGAATTTCTTTTTTTCTATTTGTTACCAAATTGTCTAATGACTTTAATTCATATCCGTAAGAATTATGTATATTTGAGTTACCGTATATTAATTTCCAATTTGTTACAAATATTATTTGATGAATTTAACTCAGATTCGAACGAAATCTCTGGGTCTACATATTTTCTTACCATATAAAAAAAATTAACTGGATGAGATTATTGATTTTTCATTCTGTACATATTATAACATATTTCACATTGGTAGCCATATATATCTGATTTTCAATTAAAATAACATATAAAAGCAAACATGACAAAAGAAACATAAAAATAAAATTAATTACATGCACCAAATAAAGAAGAATAAAAAAGAAAAACAAAAAAAGGAATTAGTTACAGGCCCCAAATAAAGAAGAATAAACTAAACAAAGTAAGGAAATAAATTAAAATACAGGCTCAAAAATACCGAATTTGGCATTAATCAGGAATCATTCACGCGCATGATCTTTGAAAAATAGGTAGTTGATTCAATCCGATTCTCTTGCAGAATTAGAAGCTAAAAAAGGTAAATACATTAAATCAGAATTAGTATTATATAAGGCCGATTATTTATAAATAAAATCAGCCAATAACTAATGTTTAAAAAAATAAAATTATGCAATAAAATAAAATCGATATTGACAGATTTGAAATAAAAATCATGGTACATTAGGCAACCAAACATTATATCATATTTTTTTTTAAAATATCAGATTGAATATGATTTTTTAGCTTAATAAAGACATTTAATTTGTTGGAAATTAAGCAAATAGTATTTAATTCTGAAATCACCGTAAAAACTTCTAATAAAAAATAAAGAAGGAAAATACATTAAATCGGATTTATTATTGAAAATGTATTTATTAATGCAGGTCCTATATAGATCATTCAATAAAAGGGCTCCGTAGTTGCCTAAAAAATGCGAGATTTTAAAAATCTTAAGTTGATTAGGCAACTAAAGATAATTTGTTTTCCTGAATAAATAACTGATTGCATTCTATTTTCAAGCATATATATATATATATATATATATATATATATATATATATATATATATATATATATATATATATATATATATATATATATACACATTTTTTAATCTAACCACATTTTAGAAGGAATTAATTGGTCTAGAATAGATGACCTAGTAAACTTGATGGTTGAAATCATGACATGTCAGCATGGTAATAATGTAAAAAAATGCATTAATTAATTAAAAAGGGTATTTTGAACATATATCAACATTATGTATATTTGAGTTACCGCTATATTAATTTCCAATTTGTTACAAATATTATTTTGATGAATTTAACTCAGATTCGAACGAAATCTCTGGGTCTACATATTTTCTTACCATATAAAAAAAATTAACTGGATGAGATTATTGATTTTTCATTCTGTACATATTATAACATATTTCACATTGGTAGCCAATATATATCTGTTTTCAATTAAAATAACATATAAAAGCAAAACATGACAAAAGAAACATAAAAAAAAATTAATTACATGCACCAAATAAAGAAGAATAAAAAGAAAAACAAAAAAAGGAATTAGTTACAGGCCCCAAATAAAGAAGAATAAACTAAACAAAGTAAGGAAATAAATTAAAATACAGGCTCAAAAATACCGAATTTGGCATTAATCAGGAATCATTCACGCGCATGATCTTTGAAAAATAGGTAGTTGATTCAATCCGATTCTCTTGCAGAATTAGAAGCTAAAAAGGGTAAATACATTAAATCAGAATTAGTATTATATAAGGCCGATTATTTATAAATAAAATCAGCCAATAACTAATGTTTAAAAAAATAAAATTATGCAATAAAATAAAATCGATATTGACAGATTTGAAAAAAAAATCATGGTACATTAGGCAACCAAACATTATATCATATTTTTTTTTAAAAATATCAGATTGAATATGATTTTTTAGCTTAATAAAGACATTTAATTTGTGTGGAAATTAAGCAAATAGTATTTAATTCTGAAATCCACCGTAAAAACTTCTAATAAAAAATAAAGAAGGAAAATACATTAAATCGGATTTATTATTGAAAATGTATTTAATTAATGCAGGTCCTATATAGATCATTCAATAAAAGGGCTCCGTAGTTGCCTAAAAAAATGCGAGATTTTAAAAATCTTAAGATTGATTAGGCAACTAAAGATAATTTTTTTTCCTGAATAAATAACTGATTGCATTCTATTTTCAAGCATATATATATATAATATATATATATATATATATACTATATATATATATATATATATATATATATATATATATATATATATATATATATAGGGTTGGGTTCAAATGAGAACCCGTCATTATATGTGAACCTAGGGACTCATCTTGACCATTAGATTGGATAAACTTGATGGTTGAAATCATGACATGTCAGCATGGTAATAATGTAAAAAAATGCATTAATTAATTAAAAAGGGTATTTTGAACATATATCAACGTTTACAAAGAGCACTACATCGTTCTTTAGAAAGCACAATAGATTAAAATAAAACACACTACGATTGTATACAAAAAGAATCGCAAATTTCGTCTATAAACTGCAAATTCAAAAATTTGAAATGAAACTCAAATCTTCAACAAACCATAACTTTTTCAAATTTTATTCGTTTTGAATGAAATATATATCAAATTAATCACATTCTCAAGATCTACAATTTAAGATACATATTGCATGTTTTAAAACGTAAAATATATATATATATATATAATTAAATTAAGAAAACTGGACTGATTTTAGCACTACAGTACTATGTAAAAAGCACAATGAACCTGGACATATAATTGCACTGTGCAATATTAGATCTACGACCAGGATTAGTCCCTAGGTTCATATATACTGACGGGGTTCTCATTTGAACTCAATCCTATATATATATATATACTGACGGGGTTCCAACACGATAGATTTATTTACAATCACATCTATACATTTTTTTAGTAGATCTAATGATTTTGACCTAGATCGAAAATTAGTTTAAATATTTCAATAAAAACATACTGATGTTGTTGAGGATCGATGAAAAGTAATTAATAAGTTATATTTTTAATATTAAAATAGGTTGAAGAACCTGTACCTGAACTGAATCGCTGCAAATTTTAAATTTGGCACAATTTGTTTTCGGCGTTCATTGATCTGAGGGTTTGTGGTATATTTCCCTTTTTTTTTCATGAAAATCAAAGTGTATCAGTGAGATCGATTTCGAACCAATGAAGTATAAAAAATAAAATTATGGAGGCGTTAAGATGGTTGAATGGTTTTAGGGAGGTTATGTCTGGTGTGACCGGCGGAGAGAAGTGGAGAGCTGGGATGAGCGGCGGAGAGGAGTGAAGAGCATTTCTGCAGATGAGCGAGGGTAGGGTTAGGGTTAGGTGATGGGAGAAATGAGGCTGGAGGGCCGAGTTTTTAAGGTTAGGGCTTTTTATACCTAGGGTTAATTGCACAGGTCTGATCATGGCCATATTAAATCCAGACCGTCCGATGTTGTGTGGGTTGGTTTATGGGCTCGGATCCAAGTTGGATATTGGGCTTATCCAAATTCTAATTGGACTCCTACTATTGGGCTTCTGGGAATTTATTTGGACTCAAATTAAATATTCTTTTGGGTTGGATTTGATTATTTAAATGGGCTTAGTTATTAATTCAAGCTAAAAAAATACTTCTAAATTAATTTTAATTATTTTAAACTTATATGAAATTTAAAATTATATTATGATGTTTTTAAATAAATTTTAATGGTTGAATTTAAATAAATTAATTATGCGTTATTATATATATTTCAATTTTTAATTTCGAAATGTATGTGTATGTGTAGTATATATATAATTTATTAATTCTGAATTGACATAAGATATTAGAATAATAATTTTGGATATTTCTTATGGTTTTTTTTTATATAATTTGGAATTGAAATAAGGTATTCGAATAATAAATTTATTTATTTTTTTTATGCATGTACAGATAGGATGTATGTGTATTTATGTATATACTTTATTAGTTTTGAACTAAAAAATGATATTAGAATAATATCTTATTATAATGTTATGTTAGTTTAATTGCACTATAATATCAGAATATTGGGCTTATGTGAATTAAAATTTGACTCAAATTAAATTATTTCTTGGTTTGAATTTAATCATTTAAAATGTATTGAATTATTAATTAAAGTCCATAATGTTTATTTATAAATTAATTTTCTTTTTTTTATTTATAGAAATCTTAAATTATATTATGATGTTTTTAAATATATTCTAACGATTGTCTTGGTCAGAATTAAATTAATTATGCGTTAATGTATATATTTCAATATTTAATTTTGAATTCTATTGCAAGTAGATTAATTTAATTTTATTTGTAGATTTGATTATCTATTATCTATTAATATATTTCGATATTTAATTGAAAAAATATGTTAGTTATTAACTCAATGTAAATATTTTTAATTATTTAATTATTGACTTTATTTTCTATATATACGTAGATAACCTAGAGAGTTAGGTTATTATTTTATTTTATTTTCTTTATATTGAAAATCAGTTTTTACGGTATA
This sequence comes from Phtheirospermum japonicum, assembly GCA_014905375.1. Taxonomy (NCBI): domain Eukaryota; kingdom Viridiplantae; phylum Streptophyta; class Magnoliopsida; order Lamiales; family Orobanchaceae; genus Phtheirospermum; species Phtheirospermum japonicum. The sequence goes on along the minus strand of BMAC01000296.1, from coordinate 64,234 downwards.
TCCAGGAATGTATAAATTTAAGATTATAAGTTTAAGGTTCATTCATGTTTATTAATTTTATTTTTTTTTTTCATGTTTTTATTCATTTCCTTATGTATTTATGAATTGTTTGTTAAACTTCTACTATTCAAATTTATGATTTTATTTATTTAAATATTTATAATTTGTTCTCTAACTGTATGATTGTCACAGACAGTGTGAATGTGTCTGAGAATACATTTCCGTGCGTGACCTCAAGAGTGATATCAAGCGCGAGCGCAAGTGAAAATACGGCTCATTTAACGGAGTTGAGGCTAAATTGCTCGCACGATTGTATATATCTCGACACATTGGATTCAATAATTTATGTGTAGTTATGCTAATGTGCAGTTATTTATTGGAACTAATGGCTATTCAACAATTCTTATAGGCTCCTCTATACCAAATGAGAATGTAACTATCGAGTCGAAAAGACATAAGACTGGTGATAGAATTTCACATTTTCAACGCTCAGCCTTTAGTGATGTCACTAATCGTATATTGTTTAATTCCGCTCTAATGTTGAGTTAAAATAATTTAAGCACGTCCTTGAATGCAAAATTCTAACCGGTGCAAAGGCGGGCAAAAAAGTGTTGCTTCCCCGAATGAGTCTAACGCCTTCCGACGTTAGGATACCTTTCAAGTTTCAAAGAAGGCAATTTCCGCTCATAATTCCACATGCGATGACGATAGAGTCAGGGTCAATCTCTCTCGAACGTCGGTCTTTATTTGAAGAATCCCATGTTCAGTCATGGTCAGTTATATGTTGCCGTGTCGCGTGTCATCCATCGAAAGGGATTGAAGATATTAGTTTGTGGTGATGACGATTTGGGATCGAACATGACCAATAATGTGGTGTATAAAGAAGTATTCACTAACGTATGACCTTAACGTACATGTACGTAGTGTGGATTCGATATATAATTTATCAAGTGTGGATTTTTTAGTTGTTTTCTCTCAATCTCTATCTCTCTGTTTATTTATATCTTCACATATTAAATAATAATAAAAATAATATTAATACAACTTCCATTTTTATATTTAACTTTCTGCTCCGTGCATCACACGGGTGTAAAAACAACTAGTGGAAATATAAAAAATATAAACTTAAATTTTCTTATCTTATCCTAATATAATACATTGAGAATAATATTAAAAATATATATTAAAAACTGTTGTTATGCCAAAAAGGAAAAAAAATAAAGGAAAACAATAAATAAATAAATAATAATAATAAATTATTACGGCTAGGAAAATAAATATTAAATATGTTCTAAATTTTATTATGTAATCACTGTATAATGCATTAATACACACATTATATATCTATATGAACAAATTAGTGTCTATCACAAAAAAATATATATTACATTGAGTGTTGTATATTTTATTACATTTTTACAAACTCAATTTTTCACTGACTTCCCCGTGAAATTTAGGGTACTTTGCTATACCTTATAACTAGTTTCGTGATTCCTGGGTAAATATGAAAATTCTTTACTGTGCAAAACCAGTTTTAATGTAATAAGAACAAATAAAGTTTCGATTTGTGTGTAAAAATTATTTATTGTGAAAAACAATCTTCTTGTAAATAAAACAAATAATGTTATAATTCGTGTCATTTTCAATATTATCTTTTAATATTTTTAATAAATATTATTATTTTTCAAATTCCACATAATATGATAATGTTAAACTACTTAATTAAAAAAAAAAAAAAAAACAATGGAGGAAAAGGTACGAGGATAGAAATGTCCAAATAAGGTGAATGAATTTACACCTGCAGATCCTCTTTCGTGCCATTGCATACAGTTCCCTGCATTACCTACTAGAGTCGCTTAAAACATTACGACTTTCCTTAAAAAAGTAATTTTGACAGGATGAGGAATTGCAGGAGGTGAACCAAACTCTAAATCTTACCACTACTGACATTTTCAATTTTCAATCGTTACACCAACCCAACAGCCTTCTGCAAAATCAAAAAAATAAAATCAAAACCCTGAAACTCCCAAGAAATCAGGCAAAAGACAACGAGGGCCCTTCAATTGTTAATCTGAGAAGAAGGGCCTGCGAGCACAAAATGGACGATTATACGAGAGAAATGATGGATTTAAAAACCCTGGTCACACGTACTCTCGAGAAGAAAGGCGTCCTTGCCAAGATCCGTGTTAGCATTACTACTCTCTTTTCGTTATTTTTGCTTTTTTTGGCTTTCTACATTTTCTTGATTTTCTTCTTCTGTTATAGTAATTTCGCATTTTTTTTTGTAAGTTTTTACCTCTCTCTCTTTCGTCATTTGGGGGATCGGGTAATTTTGAATGGATTATTCAGACATTTTCAGTATTATATAATTTTTTCCTGTACTTGATGGTCGTAATATGTATTTGAATTTTGTTATTATTGCCTTTTTGCTTATACATTAGCTTCAGATGTTGACTACCTTGAAAATTAATTAAAAGAACGCCAATGCTATTTGTTTGTCATGGTTACAATTTCTGAAGAGGTCATCCTCAGGTTTTTTCCTGGGCTTACAGTAAATAGTTATGCTCACTTTGCTGTTTTTCCAACCTTTTTTTTAAATTTTTTTTACTATTATTATTATTATTATTATTATTATTATTATTATTATTATTTTAAGTATCTAATTTGATGTGTGAATTTGCGTTTTAAAATGTTATAGTATTCATAGAATGGTCTGATTTTTTCATGGATCAATATTCTTTTAAAGGATTTGCTAGAACAAAGTATTTGTAACATACATATATCTGCAGACTGAGTCACTGCAAAAGTTTGCTTCTATCTTGATTCATACGAGAAACTGACATATCGGGTTTTCTTGGTTATAACTAGGCTGAACTGAGAGCTAGTGTGTTTGAAGCGATTGAAGAAGAGGATAAAGTGATAGAAAAAGACGAAGGACTGCCACCTGCACTTTTGGGTAGCTGCAATGACCGTGCGAAGCAACTCCACAACTCACCTTCAGGTACTTAATAGTTTCAACGTTGTTGGTTTTCGTTCTTTCCACGATTATGTGCTAATTATATATTTTTCCATCTCACGTCATGATATTTCTGCATTAGCCTTAGATAGAACACATGCCCTGCGAGTTTCAATCCTATTAGAATAGTCTTTCTTTTGCTGATGTTCTATTACTATCCAGGACAAAATTATGAAACAATTATAGCGGCTTCGAAATGTGTAGAATGGTGTGGAAAAGACATTTTTAAAAGTAGGGATGGATTTTAGGAATGTGATTGGTTGCGAGATGAAAAAAGTAATGATGATAGTTGATGTTGATACAAAAATAGTAAAATAATGATTGAAAAGGCTTGGTGGTTAGAAATAAGTAAGTGGGACTAGTGAAATTTGTAGGAAAATGTGTAGTAATGATTTGGTATTTTTTGAAATACGTGCAGATGTGATTGAGCACCGGAAAAAAAAGAGAATAATGTGTAGTGTATATTCTTAAAATTTTTGTAGACAATCACAAATTTGGTGTAAAAAAGGTTCTCAAGTAGAATGAAAATGGATTTTTTTAACAACCAAACACACCTGTATTTTTCAACTGCTTAAACGATGTCTGATATATTAATATCTGAATAGGTGCATTTAGAGCCTCTCGGAAGTTTTGAAGTTTTACTAAATTTTGTAAGATAATATAATTTTATTTTATCCGTGTGATTGCAGGAAGGCTTTTGACTGCATTGATATGTGAATATCTTGATTGGGCTCAACTAAACCACACGTTGAAAGTTTACTTGCCAGAGTGTAATTTGGTAATTTATCTGCATCTTGCCACTCGCTCTGTTTTTATTTATGATGTGCATTTTGTTAACTTCCTTAACAAATTCAGCCCAAGGAGTCTTGGAAATCAGAGTTAAAGGAATTTAGCAACAAGAATGGATACGACCTTAATCGGAATGGAGACAGTGGGCCTTTGCTTTTGGATGTTCTCGAGGGTTTCTTGAAGTATGAGGTCTGAATGACAAGCCTGTTTTGTTTATGAAGCTTCGTAATTATTCTTTATCATTTTCATATGGGCAAACTTGAAATAATGCTGTTAATATCTCTCTGTTAAATGTTTCTGTTTTTTAAACAATTGAGACTTGGTAAAGAAGCTATGTAATCAGAATTTTGTGGCTTCATAACATTTTATCATCTGCCCAAAAGTAAATATATTTCGTGTGACATTGATGCCATGGAGTAGTGTGATATTTTCTTGACGTGAAATAGTAACATAATATTTTATCATTTTTTTTTCATGATTTGTGCTATTGCAGAATTTATCTCAAGGGAGGGGTAGCAACAGGAGATTAACCACTCCAGATGCCGAATCTCTATCCAATTTGGAAGGTCGTAACATGAGGAGACCGCCATCATCATCAGTTGTCGGGGGTTTACCTCCACTAGGAAGGTCCTTTGTCAATAATCACTTTTTTATTTGAAAAAATTAAATAAAAGTGATTGAAGTTTTATTTTAACTTCTGGTTCATGTGGTTTTTATTGCAGGCCTCTTCCTTCTTCACAATCTTCTGGTAAGCAGTGAAAATATTTGAAGTCTGTCTTGCCATGTCATATAAATTTTATTTTAAAATTAATCTGATTGTTTTTTCAGATCGTCGAGCTGGGTCATCTACATCTGGCTATAGGAAAGAGGAATACAATTGGAGATATGATAATGATGAGCTTCCAGAAGATGTAGTCCGCGCTTCGGCTGCTTTGGAGAATCTGCAGTTGGATAGAAAAGCTCGTAATTTAACCACTTCTTGGAGGTTTGTTTATGAGCCTTTATCTTTCCGTGCTTGATATTCTTACTTTGAGAAAGAAATTGAACTGTTTTTAGTGATGTATTTGGAAATGTTGCTCACAGTAGCTGGCGTTCAGTGTTAGTTACTATAGCTTCAAACAATTTTAATAGAAGGGTGGGGTGTATTTTGTAAATACGGAGGTAGTGAATATGGATTGGTTGCTGATATATTCTTCTGTATATTTTTCTTTGGAATATGTACAATGAGATTGTCTACTTAAATGCTAGTGTAAAGCAATAGTGAAAGAAATTTGGTTAATTCAACCCAAAATTAATTAACTGTCAATAACATGTAATATTATCTATCACTAGAGCTACTACATGGGATACATCAAGGGCACTCTCTTTAGTTCACTATTGATATGCAAGGCCATAATTGATTTGAATGTTGCTCATTACCAATGACTGTTTTTTCTTTCTTTCTTCCTTCTCTCTCTCTTTTAAAGTAATTATTTCATTATCGCAAAGCCTGCAATCATTGGAAACTCTATTGTGTGGTAACATGCTTTTTCGGGACACATTTGTCCGGATATGTGGCATACTGTGGCTTGATATGTACATGCAATTAAAGGTATAATCTGAACAAAGGATTACTTCCTCATCTCCCGTGTATCTTTTTAAAATCTCTTATTGAACCCCTGTTTCTTGGGTTTTTTTATTTCTTTTTCCAAAAAATACCTCCAAAATCAATGACGTGATACCTGTGGCTCTCAGTTCTACTTTTTAGGGTAATAGTGTACTTCACTTTTAAACTTTTAATTCAGAAATTCCTTTTTAGGTGGGTGGTATTAAAACCAAAAAGAAAAATGGAAAATAAAAAATGGGCTCTTTTTAGGTTACTTCTAGGGGGTGGTTGGAATAAAGATAAAAGAAGATGACGAAAGCTACCCCTGAGGTTTTGCCTAATTACACCCCTTTGAAGTTTCTTTTACGTAATGAATACCCCCTCGCGAGTCTTGAGTGAATTTGAAAGAGAACTGATTATTTTTATTATTATTATTATTATTTTTAATTTAAGCTAAATTCACAGGTAATTTTTGTAATTAGCCATAAAGATATATAGAGCCGTTTTCTGGTATTATGATTTAGCATTTGATGTAACATCCACGTGCTTTGCTGGTTTAGTATCTGCTTTGAATTAATGGGATATCAAAAGGGATCTCAACTTTGATTCGTTTATTT
>BMAC01000296.1:15504-45205 GCA_014905375.1 Phtheirospermum japonicum | reverse complement strand
CGTGTTAATAAGTTGAAAGTTATTGTGTATTTTGTGATTGTTTGACAGTAATTACGTTCATGACGAGCTAATATAATTTTTGTTTGATATAAGATATTGTGATTGACTTGATGGTATTTGGATTTAAATAAGAATGTCTTGAGTACATAGCAGGCGAGCTAAAAGTTATTAAGAGTTTTAAGCAGTCTTCTCAGGCACAGGGGTAAGACTTGAGGGCGCAGGCTCGGGGGTTGTGGTGATGGCGCTTCTAGACTCGGGCGCGGGCTCAGAGAGTAGGTCTTCTAAAGGTGTTTGCAGCTCGCCATGTATTGCCGCGGACAGAGCTGCTTGACTCTGACAACGTAGCCACCACTTCGCGTAGATGGACTATTTCCAGTCACCTTTAAAGAAGCTGAAGGGGGTCATTTTGTCGATGATGGCTTCAACGTTCGGAATATATGTAAAGTTTAGCTCGGCCACCTCTCCCTTGACTATTTTTGCAGCCTCAGCAACCCATTCGGCGGCACCACGAGCCATTAAACCAAAGTATATCGATGATTTTTCATAGGCCTTGATGAGCTCTTGACGGTATGCATTGATAAACTTTGGGCCGTTTTCACTAAGGAGGAATGTTCTCTGACCTTCCGCAATGCCTTCTTCACGGGCCGTCTTGAGGAGCTCGGAGTGTTTTTGCTGCTGAAGAGCGAGTTCCTCAGTTCTTTGAGCGAGCTCTTCACTCTGTTGTGCGAGCTCGCCGTTCAAGCGCGCCATCTCATCCTTCAGACTGTTGATCTGACTGGTGGAAACGGCCAGCCTTTCGTCACGTGCTTTCACCCTTTGGAGCGCTTTGTCTAGCTCCCCCTGTGTCAACGATAGCTGCTTGGTCTGCTGTTCAGCTCGGGTTGTTAGCTCGTCAACAATCTGCTGCAGATCGGACCCTGTTGAATGAGCTATAAATTCCTCCGCGAACTTGCCAAGTACAGGTTTCATCTGTATTAAGGTATTTTGTAAGTGTTTAGCATTTGTGAAATTGATTAAGGATGCGAGTTCAATGGGTTTACCTGCTTAAGCAATTGCTCGCTGAGGAGGGTTTCAACGTCGGTGATTGTATCCAGTTTTGCTAGCACCTTATTAAAATTCGCAGTGCTAGCAGAGGCTGTCGGTAGTCCTTTCTGGAGACGACGCTTTTTTGCTTTCGGAGGGCTGGGGCTTGGACTTCGAGCCTTTGGACCTCGCGCTTTTGGGCTGTTGGGGACGTCTGACAGAGGTCGCTTGCCCTTCTTATTTCGAAGGATCAGCTGTACCTCCTCTTCGTCGTCGACCGGTTCAGGTGTTGGTCGAATGTTCTTATCGGTATTGCCGGAGGTAGGGACGGTGCGAGCTGTGGATGAGGTATCTTGCTTCTTCATTTCTTCGGGGAGAGCAGCTGCGCAGGAATTGATGAAGGAAACTGAAAAATAAGGAGATTATGTTATAATTTCATTTTAATACACATGGATGGATATAATTGCAAAACCTACAATACCCACCGAATGCAGAGTTAGAAATGGCAAAATCCGGCTCCACCGGGCGAGAGTCGATGCCCGCGTAGCAGAATATGGCGGAGCGGTTGGTGATGAGAGCCAGGTCGAAGGGATGTCGGCTCCATTCCACGAGCTGGTCAAAGTATTTTTGGTATAACAGGGGGCTTTCTTTGGAGGTTGTTGGTTTGATTTGAGGAGGAGTGCGATCTTTCAGCTCGGTTATAAAAGGCTAAGCTTCAGTATTATGAATGAAGAAAAAGTTTTTCTTCCATTCGTGGACTTTATTAGGGGGACTAGTAAGGAATTTAGGTCGCCCTAAGCGATAGGAGAGATAAAAGGAGTTTTGTTGGTACTTTATTTGGAAACAAAAATGAAAGAAACCAGGGTCGGCACGGGCATTGTAATATTTACAGAGCAAGAGGTATCCGGCCAGGTACTTCATGGAATTGGGAGTTAGTTGAAGAAGTGATATATTATACGTATTAGAGATCTCAACATAGAATTGGTGAGCGGGGAACCTAAATCCTACTACCAATAGTGAATCAAATAAAGTAATATGATTAGGAGGAGGTTGCATGGGGTCGGCATACGGGCTGTCGGGTAGAATCATTTTGGCAGTGGGAGGAAGGTTGATGATACGTTTAAAATGTTCCAGCTTTTTAGGGTCAGGAAGTAGCCAATAGTTATGTTTGACTTCTTTGGTTGTTAGGGATGTTGAGGGAAGGTCGTCAAAAGAAAGGGATTCATCTATAGTTACAGGATTCTCTCGGAAGTGTGCGGAGGATGCGGGATTCCTCGATTCGCGAAGGGGGATGCCTTCTGGGATAAGGGGGGCCTCAAGAGTAAGAAGGGGGAGGCCGCCGGAGGGATTATTGGCTACGGTTTGGGCTTGGAGTTCTTCCCATGAAACATCACCCTCTGGCTCGTCGCGTAGGCCAGAGGAGGGTAATGTTGAGGGTTTTGGCCTTTGTTCAATAATGAAAGGATTTTCAACGAGATCGGTATCGGGAGAAAGAGATTGGATTAAGGGGTTATTGTCGGATGTTGCTAATGATTATTTCATGACAGATATATCCAGGGGGAGGGATAACACAGTAAATAAGCATAACTCAGCAGATGCAGTTGAWATTTTGATTRTATAATTAAATTTGAAAGGGARTCTGGGGACTTACACATATTGACGAGCTTATAGATCGCTGGTAAGCGGCGAATTAACGGTGGATCCTTGAGTAATTGCGATTTGGCGAGCTTTTTGCAGAGCGACAATGGCGAAAATTTTAATTGAGATAGCGTAAAATGGTGAATTGGGGAGGCGAAAAGGTTTTGTATGGGGAGACGGAAAAGCTGATGTGACAAATAGGAGCGGGGTTAATTAGGATTTGCAAAGGGAATGTTTTGGGCCATTAATTCTTGGGCCCACTGAACTTATTATATGCCGAGATTTTAAGGTAGTGACGCGTGGCAGGATGCATTTAATGAAGTGTCAGTAAGATGGGATAGAGAGAGGAAAGCGTGTTTTGACTTTATGGTTTTATTATGATTATGGTCTTGCATTTTTGAGGTCGGCTGGTACAGTGGTTTCCAGGTCGCTTTATGAAAAAGAATGTTGAGCTTGTAATGATTCATCTCGTGTGCAACCTAAGTTGATATACTTGGGGACTTATGATTATTTTTAAGAAGAGAGCTCGATACCTTTCAGGTCGCGTGAACGTGTTGCGACCTGTTATAGCTCGGTTTGTTGAAATCGGGTGATTCTGATGCGAGCTTTAGTAAGATATATTGATGTTTTGTTTGTGTGTTTGTTAATACTTTTGAAATTTTGTGTTTACATATCCTACCTGATTTCATACCTCAATCAGCTAGAACATGGGGGACTAGCTGATACGGACTAAAATAATCATACGTGAAATTATATGATAAATGTGACTATTTGTGGAAAGCGACCTCATTTCCTAGGGAGGGTGTACCCCTGGGAAGTGGGCGAGCTGTGATGATTTGAGTGGGCTGTTTGTGAAGAGTAGCGACCTGTAGTATGGGGATGACTTTTCATATAGGGTCGCGATCTCTTGTAATTTGGGCTGAGTACTTGAGCCCGTTTGTGGATTTGATATACGTGAATTATTATGGGCCTGGTGGGCTGCATGCCCCGACTTAATTATGATATCTATGGAGAAGTTTGTTGTTTATGGGAACTTGCCATGTATGAGGAGTCCCAATTGAGAATCGATTGTGGAATCCTAGTGTGAATGGAATTCTTATTATGAAATGTAACCCTAGATATTGGAGATCTTCTCCTATCCCTATAAAAGGAGCCTTCGGCTTCTCTTTTCGAGGTTAATGCTTATTACGCATTTATTGTCTTTGTGCATTGATATTATTGATTGAGAGAGAAGAAGTTTGATTTTCGCTTATTAACTTAAGCGTCGGAGGGTCTTAACGGGCTCGAAATCCGGCCCGTTTTAGGCGTTATTTTGCAGGAACGGTGAGGTCGCTTGGAGGATCGCGGGAGATTTTGGAGGTCGCTGTGTCATATTTGGAGTTCCATCTAGGTCACTGATCTCAACTTTGAGGTTAGTACCCCCTTTATTTGGTAGTTCAACTTTTTGGACTTATCAGCCACCTACACACCACCTCAACCCATCACCCTTCACTGCCGCGACGTATCAGATAACGAAGAGAGGTGGAAATCGGCCATCTTTGGCCTTTGCAGTTGCGTTTCTCTCTCTCCGTCTTTCTGGTTATTTGGGCGGCGTGTCTGCAATAGGGGTTCTGGGGATGGTGGATTTCGGCATCGTTGTTGATATACGCTGGGTTGTAGATGGCGAGGTTGCTGGGGCGGCACGCAGCGGCGGGCTAGCGGGATTGCTCGCTAATTTTGCCTTTGCCGTTGCGTCTTCGGTGTCCATAGCTCCTCAATGTTTAAGATTTTGGCATCGGCGGTAGGCTAAACGGCGTTGGTCGTGGTGGTGGCTGCGGGATGGTAGGGCGTCGGGTCTTGGTTGCTGTCTCACTGGAGAAGATGGCCTTTTGGGACTAAAGTTAAGGATTTGGGGGCTGATTTGAATTTTCTAAACTTTTTAGGATCTGAATGCAGTTTTGTGTTTTTATTTGGGATTATCTGAGGTTAATTTTTAATTCAGGCCATATTCTAGTGATTAGTTCATGTGGACCTTGACTTGAACATTTGAGTAAAAGTATATTCGGGCCTTTATTTGTTGTTTGCTTTTTTTCGAAATTTAGTGGTTGTTAACGTGAATATTATTTACACCAATGTCCAGAGTTCTTGTTTTGTCATTTGGGATGATTGTTATTCAATTTTGTCTTGATTAGTTTTAAGTCTAAATTTGGTGCTTTTAGACTTATTAAATTGGATTTAAGCCTAGTTTGGTTTTTCAAGGCTTTTATCTCAATAAAGTTAACAAATCAAAGTCTAATTTGGTTTCTAGACTTGATTAAAATTAAATTGAGGATGAATTTTATTGGAGAATAATTATATATTCTCGTTCGGGTAATCTAGTAGTTTTCAATTAAATCAATCAAAGCAACAAGTTACCTTCGTAACCTCTGATGCAGAGAGCGATTTTCTTGAACATTACATAAATAGTAATGTAAGCTTAGTCATGCGAATTGTGATCGGCTCTTCAATTTGACACAATTTGGCCGATAACGTTATATTGCTAACTTATACGAGTTCTCAATTAAATTTTAATGTGGGTAAAATTTTGAGCTAATATTTTGATATTTAGATTATCCTCAAGTTTTGGCTCAAATTACAAATTGATTTTAACTTAAATTTATATATTGAACTTGGTATGTTGTGAGTTTAATTCACATTTCAGTTAGATATGAATCTAATGTGGTTACATAAGGTTCAAATCTAAATAAAGTTGATTTTAAAGTCTAATTTGTAATGATGGACTTTAATTTTAAATACAGTAAATATAAAATCATGTTCGTATATAATTGTATTTTTCGAACTCAAATTAAAATTAGTGTTAAATTCAATTTCATTTAATCCAAATTAAGGTTAGATATTGAGATTAACTTTTGTTGGTCTTAAAATCTTTATAAGGATTGAATTTGGGTTTATTTGACTCAAATTCATATAAGGAATTTTGGATAATGAACTTGAATATATGGTATTGGGTTAACAAAGGGTGGAATTAATTCAACCCATAAAGACTGAATTATTATTGAATTTATTCGATAATTAATCTATAAAGATATAGCCCATATTCAGTTAAAAGCTACGAACTTGAGTCCTACTATGGTTTTAGTTTCAAATCCAATTATGGTTATATTGAGCTTATTTTATTAGGCTCGTTAGTGTCGTAGATTTATTCTACATAAAGGAATGGATTTTTGGCCTAATTTATTATTGGGTTCTAAATTCAAATTAAATTAATTTTTTGGATTTGAGCTTGTTTGAAATCTACTTCAAGAACATTTCAGTTATTTGGATTCAATCCATATGTATTTTACAGGAGACGACGTTTAACGTTGTTTAATTGAGTAATAATTATTTGTTCTTACTCAATTGGTTTAGTAATTTTCATTTTGGTTAATCAAAATAGCACGTAGCCTTCGCAACCTCTGTTGTGGAGATAAACTTCATTGATTTTACATAGATGATGGTGTGAAGTTATTTATGCGAGTTATGATCGACCCTTCGTTCTGACATAGCCTGGCCAAATAACAAAGTACCTGTGATGATAAACACGTGATAATTACATTTCTCTTTTTCATGTGGGCATTGATCGGTCCTTCGATAGACTTTGTCTGACAGAACTTATTATCAGTGTTTGATCATTGCAACAAGGATACCGCTGCAGTTAATTTTCTGTCCTTCGACGAGATTAATGTTGTACTAGGTTCCTTGTATTGTGTCCCCATTTGGTTCATTTTTCCATAATTCATTTATGTTACAACATAAATATTAATTGTAAGCATTTTGGTTTTGTTCTCTAAATTGGTTTTCTGTTTACTTTAAATTATTTGCCAATGCAGAATTTTATGTGCTTGTGGCACTAATTATTAAATAATATTTAGGGCATTAATTATGAGGTCAATAATGCAAATTGTTCCTTCTAAATATTCTAATTTCTTGATTATTATTTCACTAAGGAAATTTGGAACATCAAGGAGTACTTTAGGAAATGTATGTTCTCTCGATGGTATTGTTTGAACGAGAAAATACATACGTGCTCGATTTGCATTTATCCCTCATAATAAAGTTGCAGTAGGACACCACATTTGGAATGCAAAAGTAATAATATAAGGAATTCAATTTTTTATTTTTGCATGATAGTGAGAATGTTCTAAGTGCGCTTCTCATTTTAATTTTAATTATTTTAATTGTGTTTTGTACATTTAAGTATTTGGTGGGTAATTTCTCACTAAGTATTACAGTGCAAATATTTCTAATTGTAGAGTCAATGGTCAAGTGATGTTGAAGATACATCTATACAGGACTATGACAAAACAAGTGTAATTGAGGTTATATGGATTTAAGTTGTCATTGATTAAAGTCATTTGAATTTGAAAGCGCTTATGGTTAAATTTTATCTCTTTCTATATTCAAATATTATAGTTTCATTATCTATGACGACAATGCCTCTTATTTGCATGTCTTTTTATATGTACAAAACATATATTCTTTAAGAGGATATGGTAAGATATATGATTCGTCTATTATCTTTACCGTAAATTTTGGAAAAGCAACTGATAATGCAATATTCATTGCTATTAGAGTTCTAAACTAAGTAGTAGGCATACTAAATCACCATATGGATATTGGTTATGCAAAATTCTATTCTTAAATATTTGTATATTTGGGGTTATCCAACTAAAGTAAAACTTTCGGGTTTCTAACAGAACTTGGATTTAAGATTGCAAGTTACTACATTTACTAAGAACTTTAGAAGATCTTTTGTAATGGGATATAGAGTTTATTTGAGAGAGTTGAGCTTGAGTGGGAGAAAAGGTGATTGACTTTATCTTTGGTAAGGATTATATCCTGCTACAATTGTATTTGGCAATGATTCCTTCGTAACATTGTTCAATATGCAATTTTTGGATCACCAAAGTAATATTTAAAGATTCACCGTCTAAAAGCAAACTCAACAATCTCAAAACAAGCTATTAGATACATTAGATGGAATTTCGGGATGACAATGCTATTTTAGAATCTCGTCTAGTTGTCAATAAAGTTTGAGTCTAATTGGTCATAAATGAATTTAAGACCAAAAAAAAAAAAGATTTCAATGACAACATTGAGAGATATTTGTTATGTCTATTTGAGAATTTCCATCTAAATGAAGACATTGATTATAAAATGATTTTTCTCTTTGGTTATTGGAAAAATCTTTAGAATCATTGTGGCATTAAAACTCGTTTGAGTTCGCTCCTTATTTATGGTATTACAGTTATCATTAAGTTACTAAACCATTTGGTGTTGGGATAAATAAAGTTGATAGTTGTAGATACCGTAAGTTCAGTGGGAGCATTCCATTACTAGAGACAATTAAGTTTAACTCATTTATTGCCCTATGAATGAGTATAAAGTTGATATATACAAGGACTACTTATGTTTGAAAGTCTCTTGTATGCTTAAGTATGTAAGCTTTTGGATATCGCTTTACATAATATTTTGGCAAATAATTAACATTGATATGGTTTATTTTGAAAATCCTAAAGGGTTTATAAAGTTTCTTAGAGAACAAAATGATTTTATGATCTATTATCGAAAATCAAATTTTTGGAGATCATTTGGTGTTTTTTGTTTCCGATTTTATTGGATGCCATTAATAATTCATTTGGCTATATCTAAGTGCAAATTGGAATAACTATTCTGAAAAAGGTGCCGTGTAGACATTTGTAATACCTTGCAAATTCTATCTAAGTTTTGAGACATCTTATTATGGATATGATTGCAAAATTTGGCTTGCCATATTTCGGCGAGACAACAAGTTTTTTTGTTGATAAAGGAAAGAGTTCAAGTTTTTCATAGAACACATAAGGATGAATTTATGCTAGCAAATTTACTAATTAAGGTATTGACACATGAGGTATTTAACGAGCATTGTGCTCACTGGGTGTTACTATGGATATTACCTTAGTTCAGTGGGAGTTGGTGTTCTATGTACTTTTGTTAAACTTTTAGTACCTTCGGTTTTCTGCATAATAAAGATGATGGTATTTTGAACTCATTATATTTGTTTGTAATGTTTTACATTATTTATGGTTTGATCTCACTAAAGTTGGACTAGTTGGAAATAAGCATGATAAAGATCACATTACATGTATTTCCATGCTACTCACCATATTTGATATGTGTCATTGAGTATATTAGTATGATGATTATCATGGTTGATTCACGATATTTAGTGTGATGAAAAACGTGATAGTCTCATTGCTATTATATGAGATGGACTAGATTGTCAGGCAGTAGTTGTTGAATAAATGACATAAGGTGTACACATAAAGTAATATAATTGTTCAAAGAATGATATGTAGCCAAGTGGGAGATTGTTGGAAATTTATTAATTTCCAATTAAAGTGGGCAACATATTTTAATTACAATTATATTTGTCATTATATTATTATTATTGTTGGACTCAATTAAGTGATCTAATTAAGAAAAGAGTTCTATGTCTACTGAAATTTGATATGGAGTTATTGAGTACCTGATAGTATCAATTTAGGAGATTATGGGATACCCTAAACTGTTTTCTACTCTCCCCATCAAGATAGAAAACTAAGACCCCTTAAGAAATTTAGGTGAAGAAAATTATAAAACCAACTCGAACTACGGATCCAGGTATTCTGTTAATTCACAAATCTTTAATGATTATAGCATGATGTTTGTTATCCTAGAATTATTCCACATGTTTTAGGATATACGATTATGAATTTTATATGTTTGTTATTTATAAAATTCCAACACATAAATCTTACGAGGCCACCTGGGATACCACGTGGTCCAATTTGGACTCTAGAGCTCTTAACAAGATGACACCTTTCTTTTCCTGTGCCCTTCTGTATCTCGATAATATTTATGTTTTCGCTCCGTTCAAAACCATTCACACTTGTACATTTTCACAAGGTGAAATTAATAATCTTTCCTGTTCAGAGTTGTGCGAGGAAAAAGATCGATATATGGGCTCAGAGACATTTCTTGAAGTGATTCTGGCGATACTGTTGCCGCCTGTCGGTGTCTTTCTGAGATATGGATGTGGAGTAATAATTAATTCTTTCTTGTGTTTTATATCCTTTTCATAGCTTTCTTTTCCAGTGGGTATTTGAAAGATATATAGGGAAAAATGTCAAATTCGTCATGCATCTATATGGGTGTTGCAATATTAGTCATTTAAATTTTGAAGTTGCAATTTTAGTTGAAAGTTGGTGCAAATTCCGTAAATGAGCCCTCTTTATATATTTTACTTGTTCCCAAAATATTGGTAGCGACTTGCCCATTTATACGGATGAAATCGTTTTTGTTTTTTTTCTCAGGGGCAAACTGTTTTTAGAACTAAATCACAACCTTAATTGCAACACTCATCTAGATACAGATCCACTTTTGTTTTATATATATATATATATATATATATATATTAGTGATGTCTTATTGGATATAATTGTTCTTGATTTTAATTTGTTGAATTGATGATCAGGTGGAGTTCTGGATTTGTTTGTTGCTGACAATATTGGGATATATACCAGGGATTATATATGCGATATATGTGTTAGTGATATAAGGCCATGGGTTTTGTAGCAAAAACTATTTGAACGTATTTTGGGCAAATTTATTTTCGGGCTGTTCATGTAATTTTGCCATTTTCTTCCTTTAGATAATCGATCGGAACTGTTGTACTTTGTACTATGATATCATCTGAATCTTAAGTATTGATTAACTTTGTACTTTTTACTTTGATATCAATCTTCGGTAATGTATAAATCGTGCCGTCATGTGTCACGTGCAATAGCGTCAAGCACCCGAAATGGGTAATAAATGTTATGAGAGTTTAATTTGTTTGACATGTCATGTGATATACTTTTATATATTTCACTTTATGAATTACACTTTTTGATAATATGTTTTTAATGGTAAAACGTAAGGGGTTTAATTAAATATATTTTTATTAAACTGCTTTTTTGTATTTTACATTAAAAAAATAATTTCTTATTAAATTGCTTTTAGTATTTCAAATAAAAAAATTGGAGTTCCCGAAATGTCATGATTTATACTTTTTTTTAATGTGATTATAAAGAAGATTTAATTAGACCAAAAAGAAAAAGTTTTTGGCCGGGTGGTGACGAAAAAATTGTTGGTGATGGTAATAGTGTGTTATTTTTTTTTTAACGAGTATAGTATGGGTCTTGGTAGAAACTGAATAAGAATAATCTCAAAATTAAAGCTTAATTACGAGTTAATAGATAAAGAATATGGAATTGAGCTTGGGATTGTGAATGGATATGAGATAAAAATACAATGTTTAAAGTTAATTTAAGAATAATCTCAAAATTAAAGCTTGATTAAGAATTAATAGATAAAGAATATGGGATTGAATTTGGGATTGTGAATGGATATGATATGGAAATATAATGATTAAAGTTAATTTAATATAAAAATAGTAAAATAACAATTGATAATTTGACTAATATGAGTGGAAATTTGTAAAAATTTGTGTCATAATAATTTAAGATTTAATGATTTATTTTTAAGAATAAATTGAAATGATTGGGAGGAAAATTAGAGAGTAATTTAAAACTACAAGCATTTAAAACTACACGGGTTTGCATTTGAATATATTCAAAAAAATCTCAAAGTGAATTTTGTCTTTAAACGAGAACATACGGAATAGTGGTCTTGCTCCTTTTTTTTTTTTTTTTTTTGAACAACTTTAAAAATGGACAGCAATAGTTACAAATTGGATTTCCATTGGAACCGATAAGAACTTGACAAAATCTTTAAATAGGTGTGAACAGAACCAACCCATCTAGAACCCGTAAGAACTAAGAACTAGATAATATGAAATGGGCATGAATAGAACTTGCCGGTTCTCAAAAAGAATTTATA
Organism: Phtheirospermum japonicum; assembly: GCA_014905375.1. NCBI lineage: Eukaryota > Viridiplantae > Streptophyta > Magnoliopsida > Lamiales > Orobanchaceae > Phtheirospermum > Phtheirospermum japonicum. The sequence goes on along the minus strand of BMAC01000296.1, from coordinate 33,625 downwards.
ATGTTAAGTCACGTATCTTGTAAATACGATAATTATTTATTTCGTCTTATATAATATTTTTACTTTATTGTCAAGATTTAGTTGTTTATAGAATTTTAATATTTATCAATTTTATTAATTATCATTTATATTATTAGTTTTAGATTAGATTGTAATATATAATTCGTAGATTGGCTTTCGTATATGGATGTAAATATCATTTAAGACCCTTAACATTTAATCTTGTTTGCTAATTAATGATATTTACTTGCGATATATTGTGTATATCTCTTTTCCGTGATTTTTAGGTCTCTTTTATAAGTAAGATGTTCTTATATAAAGTTGAGTCACCACTGAGACACGAGTTTTGAGAGAATAATCGATGTTAGGAAAGCTAAGAGAATATTATTCAAACTACCGATTTTCGTATTTGGTGGATGCGAATGTGAATACTTTCGGCATTGACGATAATAACCTACAGTTTGAATTATTTTCTTCCATTATTTCTATAGTTTTCATTAAAGTCTAATTTTATGATTATGAATCTTAATTTTTAGAAGAGTTATACTGATCTTTATCATATCTACTCTTTATGAGTTTTTTTTTGTTTCTTTTTACTTAGTAGATTACGACTATTTGTAATCATTGAAATGCGAGTTTTAATTAGTCTAGATTTTGGCGCTATTGGCTCGACTATAAGAATAAATTATTAGTATAGCCAAAGTTTTATATATGTGTCGTTTATATTTCCGCTGATTATTTACACTTTTCACAAAACACAAGCATTTTATTGTTTTAAACTATGAAACGAGGTATGAAATTCTTTCAAGTGGTGTTAGAGTCTGCACTTGATTTTACTATGTGTCGATCCTCTTTAGCAAACTTAAGGATTCAAAGTCGGGTGGGTACGGTACTCGTCCCCCAATCCTTGATGAATCTAACTACGGAACATGAAAAGTCAAGATGCATGTATACATTAAATAAATTGATGAACGAGCATGATATATGATCTATCACAAGTGAACACATAAGTCCCTTTTAATGGTACGTAAACATGACAAAATTAGCCTCTGTTTTTAAAATCTCAAAGAGGGTGTTGATTCTCCAATCCCACCAAAAGCAAAGTATTCTTTTAAATGAACACCCTCGAAGAGGCATTAGTTCATTTGTAATTACTATAATACTTAGGGACATGTTAAGCCCTATTGCCGTAAGACAAAATCTGATCGTGTCAAAAAGGTCTCTAAAAAATAGATTCCATCGGAGATGCCACTGGTTTCTCCTCATATCTTCGGCCGCATGTATTCTGTTTATGATTATAAAATTAGACATCAATTGTAATGTTTTCTCCTCTATTGTGAAACCAAAACCCTCTAGGTTTTTTGGAACTTGGCAGTGGTTACTCTCGCCACATGAATAGAGAGAAAGGTAATTTGCAAGATTTGAAATCCTTTGTTAGAGGTATAATTTATTTTACTGATGGATCTCATGATAATATTTCTAGTATTGGTACTCTTGACCTTGATGGGTCACCTGGACTTAAGGATGTTCTTCTTGTTGATAATCTTAAGGTGAATCTCGTAAGTATTAGTCTGCTTTGTGATGATGGCTTAACTATACAATTTAATAAAAATAAATCTTATGATGTGGTCAATGCATCTAATGTGTGTGGCCTTATAAGGATTAGATCTTTTATAATTGCTACCAATTTATTCGTAGACAAGAGTGCCAATATACCTTTACTTAATGCATTTGCATACGCGTCTACAAATATGATTTCTTTTGAGGAGACATCCATGACATTACTCAGAGGTGCTAAAACTGAAATGGTAAGGCTGGATTGTGTGACCGGATAGTGTTTCATGGTGAGAAATAATTACTATGTGTCCTTCATTGAACCTAAGAATGTTAGTTACGTTCTAAAAGTTAAATTTTGGCGTTTGCCTATGAAAAGTGAGCTTCATAAATTCACTGATAATTATGGTTGTGATTAGTTCCTCGTCTCATCGATAGAAATGTAACGAAAATAAAATGGTTTCTTGAAAATAAAACTGACGAGCATGAAAATATTATTCGTAATAAGTCTCGTTTGGTAATTCAAAACTGCATTCAAGATAAGGAGGTTATTTGTTATGATTTTTCACTGATAGCTAGAATTGATAATGTACATATTATGCTTGATGTTTCTTATCATCTTGATCTTAAACTTCACCACATGGATGTCAAGAATCCATTCTTGAATGGTACTCTTATTGAGGATGTGTATGTTTCACAACCTTAAGGCTTTGAGGATCCATGTATTCAAATTTAAGAAGGCCCTTATGGTTTCAAGCAATCACGTCATGTTTGGTTTGAGAAACTTGTTGATTTATTCCTTACGTTTTGTTTTAAAATTGGTGAAATTGATAAAAATGTGTTTGTGCAAAATTTCTATAATGAGATTGATATCAATTTTGGGTCTTCTTCTAACACTTAAACCAAGTTCTTTGTATATTCACTGGCTCCATGATCAATATAAGCATGGTTAGTGAGTTGAGTTATTTTTTGGGCTTTAAGTTATTTTTGTTAGTTTTAGGCTTTTGAGCATAAGTTGTATATCATGCTCATTTCTTATGTTGTGTGTCGCCATATACCGTCATTTTCTAGAACTTGCAATGTTATACATGTCACATGCATGAAACCAAATAAGGGTTTTTAGGAAATAAACCATTTTTATCATCTCGTCCCCACTATACAACCTACCTTTAGTCATGACCACTAGTAACCCCATTTGAGCTTTATCTTTTTCTTTGGATATGAACCACATTATACACCATAATACTCTTTTGTTGACTTATTTATCTAAGAAACTGAATTGATAAATTATATAAAAATCTCTGTAGTAAGTTTTATTTTATTATTTTATTTTATTTTAATTCTTGGGATAGAATATTGGTGTTTGAAATTTGAGATATTTGATGTTTATATCTCTTAGTTGATTAGAAAGAGAGCGACGTACATGTGTATTATGATTGTGTCTATATTTTGAAAATTTTTTACCATGCACCCTTGTTTCGGGACATGCATACGCAAGGTGTGATTAGTTTTAGGTTGCGGGTTTATATACTTTCGTGAGTGCGTATTGTTCAATATGACAAAAGATTCGAGTAGAAGTATGAAAAATTCAATCTTTCTGTCTATTTGTATTGTTTGAGAGACATGACCTTGAAGGTGTCTTTACTTGTGTCGCTACATGCCAAGAAGAAGATTTTACGACTTTACATCTGACTTATTTTCGATAGTGATAAGGGGTATTATCTGGGCAATGTGGATTTGGAATTTTAAGACATTCATTATCTATATGTCTTCAAAGTATGGTTGTACGTATCGTTTTTCAAAAAGAATAAATATAAGAAAAGGGAAAAATGAATAAAAAAAGAAAGAAAGAAAAACATTCAGAATGTGTTGCTCAGAATGAATTGATGTATTCATTTGTTTTTCCTTATTTTTTGGAATAAGAAGTAGTCTAGTTGTTTTAGTGTCTAGTTTAGGGAGTCTACTTGTTTTTGTGTTTAGAATAGGTGGGAGTTTTTATAATTTCTTAATTCTGTTAACCTAAATATCCTTTTTATTTGTTCCTACCTACGCTCGTTACGACCCGTGTAGACCCTTAGTTTAGTTTTATCTGAACTCAAATTAGGCATGATTTAGTTGCAAGCATATGAGAAAACTCTTTGGGGGTATTGATGTGAGAGTTCACATATATGATTAGCCTATACACTTGAGTGTTTGAGTGACGCTCATGAGACATTGGTTTATCGTGCGTTGTTTCCAAAAATTGAATGTTGATGTGATTATTTAGCGCTCAAACTTCCGTCCTTTGCAATGACCGACCATTTGACAAAAAAAAAAATACATTTCCCCTTGTATAGTCATGTTTTTTTGCGTGAGGGCAAGCAAACACTTAAGTTTGGGGATGTGTGATGAGTCAAAAATATGCATTGTTTTTATGCGATCTTTGGGTTTATTATTATTCATAATTAATTACTTTTTTGTTGCCTTATTTTATGTTATCGAGTGGATTCTACCGCTGTTGAGTTTTTGTGTAGATTAAAGTTCTTTTGTGCGTATTTTACAACACGACGAGAACTCAAGCGGGGCGAGGAGTCATGCTGCTATTTTCAAGGCAACATGATCATGGTGGTGTCGCATGCGATGTCTTTAAACGCATAGAGATTTAAGACGCATAATTTGACTTTTATTGAAAACATGACCTAGCAACATGGCCTTAGCAATGTCAATTGTGGTGTCGCTAAACAACATATTATATTATAAAAACAAAACACTTATTTGGGCCCAATATTCGTCCCGTGGGTTTTAATTATCTTTTTAGGTCCAACTTGATACAAAGCTTGGGGAGGCGATTGATTACAGGGGATGATTTACATTAGAGTAAAAAGAGGGTCGAGGGACATAAAAATATAGACATTGGACGATCACGAGGGGGTGACTTCTCTTTTATTTTTATTTTTTTCATATTATGAATGCCCTACATGGTTAATTTTCCCTTTTTCTTGGTTGAGACTTTTGGAACCTTGAAGATTATGCTATGAGATCGAATTAATTTGTTTATTTTCAATTTATTATTCAATATACTGATTATTTTGCATGCTTATTTTCATGGTTGTTTGTTTAGTTTATAGATTATCCATCTTTAGCTATATACGTGATAACTACTGCTTGATGAATAATCTAGTCGGTTTTAGATTGTTTATTTATCATAAGAAACAACTAAGAAATATAATTGGATGGGTTATGCGTTATCATTCTTTGGCGGAATATTTAAACAAGTTAGTATGTAATGGATTATTTATTTACTGCCTATATTGCCAGTCTCTTGTGTTTCTATTGCTATTATTAGGTTCAGTCTGCACGATTATGAGGATTTCTTAACAATAAGGGTAAACATGAATGGGTTATTTAGCATGACTAAATTAGGTCATAGAATCGTAGATTCAAAGACTACTATTAAAAATTATGAATTCATATTTTTGCATCAAGGATCAGTTGGTCACTTCAAAATGGAAATCAATTCAATCGACGTAATTTCAGTGCATATTTATTTTCATCATATCCATTGATTTTGGTCTTATTTTATTAATTGTTAGTTTTCTTTTTTTTTTTTTTTAATATTTTTAGTTCTATAGATTTCAAACCAAAACCCCCTTTAAACCACATCGCTAATGAATTCTAATTAAATCTCCCCATGGATATGACCCTTGCTCACTCTACTATACATTTCTAAGTAAGGTATCATTTGGGTATCTCGACAGCACTACCTAAATGGCGTCGTTGCCGAGGAGAATTTTATTGAATATTTTACCTTGTGATTTGTATATATATCTTTTAAAAGAAAAAAAATTAGAAATTATTGTTTGTATGTATGTGTGTGTGTGTGTATGTGTGTGTGTGTGTATATATATCCACCCATGTTGTTAATTGTGCTAACTATTAATACTGATTTGTCAAAAAAAGAGCATTCTGGGGAATAGGTGGACCAATTAGAATGCTCCAAAAATGAGGTGTCAAGCTGTGGTTCAAAGGGGTCTATTTTAGGACGAGGCCAAAACTTTGACTAGATATAAATAACAACTTATTTTTTATTTATGTTAATATTGTCCTCCTCGTTTTTGCAGAACCTACTCACACGCCGTATAACAATACTTTTCTTCTTTTTTTCTTCTTTTTGTTCTTCTCTTCACAACACATTTTGGTCATCTTAGGGTTCATCTCTGGAGCGCCTCTCTCCTTATTTTTTTTTTATTCAGATTTGTTTTTCTCTATTTGTTATTTACTAACTTTTTTCACAAAACGTAGGGCTTACACAAGAAACAAAAAGCTAGACGAAAGAATAGAAAAAGTAGACTACTAAGGCGCCGCTTTTTGTCGCAGGTAGTAGCCGCCCAGGCGTCCTTAACATTCCATCCGCCCGTCGATCAAAGCTCTAAATGAAAAGGGGTAAGTTTTGGCTAACCCTAAATTGCTAAATCCCAATTTGCAATAATTTATTTTGTTATACGCTAATAATTGAGAGTATTTCTCGATTGGATGGTTTTATTTAATAATGTTGGGATTATAGGAATTAAAATCAATCTGTAATTTTTTTTCCTTCCCGATTTGTTCTGCATATTGTAGATTGGGATTTATGGGATTTTTTAGAGAGTTTTTCGTAGATCTCAAAATTTTTCCAAACCAAATTCTATGACGATTGAACGAGGATGGTCTAATTACAAGAAAGCTCAACTATCTTTTTTGTAACACTTTTTAGGGGTATTTCTAACTTTATTTCATTACCGGGGCTTTTTTTATTGTAATTATGATAGACTTAAGGGCTAATTTTTCAATTATCTGTTTTTTTTAATCTAGGTGTTTTCCTCATAACTATATAGTATTGTGCACAAATCTCGGATCATATTATGGGGACCATGTCATGATATTAATGGACAATCATGCTTTTGGGTAGATATTAAAGTATGCAAGATGGTAAAATGGTAATAGTGAACTCCAATTCAAAGAACTCCAATTCAAAGACTTCGTCTAAGGAACTTACTATTCTCAAAAAGCAATGGTTAAAAAAAAGTATATCTATGTGTGAGAATCTTGAGGGAAATCTTATTATCGTTCATGTTTATGTAGATAGGAATTTATGTTATATTACAAAGAAATGTAGATTGTCAAAATATAGGGCTTACATAAATATAAATCCATTGTTAGATTAAGATGTTTATGTTGATATGATGAAATAAAAAAACGTTTTGTTCTTATATCAAAAAATGATTACTTTGTTAGGTTGGGAGGTAGTGTTTTTCCTTCGACAAACTTGTGTAAACTAGACTTTTTACTTTGTTGTTCATTGTGCTTCGATTCTTTGTGAATTCGATCCTACGTTTTGATGAATTTGGTATATACATTTTTATATAGAAAGTTGCCAATTTTTTGAATTGGCTAATTTGTGAAATAACAGATTTATACATGTTGCTCAGGGTACGTCATAGTGCTTCTATCTCAAATCCTTGGTCGGCTCTGAGTTCTTGAATGCATCCCAAAATCTTTTCAAGCAGTGGGTAATAATTTTTTAAAATTATTTTAGAGTTTGTCTGAATCAGTGGAAAATTATTTCTACAGTCTGTTTAATGTTTGAAATTATAATAATATAGGGAACCGTGATTGAAATCATGATATTGTTGGGTAAAAATTTGCCACTTATGAAGTATCTAAAAGATTGAAATCATCACATTTTTGGGGAGGTTTGCATACTTTAATTTTCTGATTGTCATTTAATCTTATTAAGCATCTTTTTCTTAAAACTGGGAATTAGACCCTTTCTTGCCTCTTTTTCTTTCTTTTTTGCTTTCTTTCTTTCTTTAATTTAAGTAATATTCTTTTATGATTTTCATGAATTTGTCAATGTTATGTGTTGATTTTTGCAGATCTAAAATATATTATTGCAAAATAAGGAAAATCTCGATTGGCCAAATATTACATTTCTCTTGAGGGATTCGAGAAGCATAAGGGTGACATCTCAGATGAGGGATATATGCTAAGTTCATATTTAGATTAACATCGATGGCATCACTTCATTTTATAGTTTTACTATTGTGATTGGTGTTTTGGAACACATTTTATGGTTTTATTTTTGTTTGTATATATATTTAATCGATATCATAATATATATTTTTTTTAATTTTTCGGTGTGTCCACATTCACAATCTTCCGTATTATATTTATGATTGGTTTCTATGATGATTTCTCATTCTGCTAAATTCATGATTTTAGGATGATTCATAATAATTGATTGATTTTTCACAAGGTAATTATAATTCCATTTATTAATACTTGACTTTCGTTTATTGACACTTTTTCCCAACAATACTTGATTTATTGACGTTAAAATGGAGGGTTTTTTTATGGATCGTGTCCGTTTCTTGTACTAGCAACCCTGACATGTGAACAACATCAATCGGGACGAGCGATGAAGCAAAACGTGGGCCCAGAGAATCTATTTCATGAAATGTGCATGTCTCTGTGATTAGAGAACGAAAACATTTTTTGAATGCTGAGCTAATAAGTAGTCACATGTAAGTTAGTCTAGATAGTATTTTGTGTAAACTATATGCAAAATAGATTATTTCTCTTAGAAAGGATTATTTCAGCGTGTATAGCATTTCACTATGCTCTTTTGTATTTTTTGACCATTTTTGAGTTGGATGTTTTTATTATTCAGTACTTGTTGGTTTTATTTGTAAAATCATTGTATTCGGACATGATCAATTTGTCTTTACTGTGCGGCCAAAATCTTGTTTTACTAAAATTAACTTGAAAATTGCTTCACCACCCAGATAATTCATAATTGCATTTGGGCAACCAAAAAATGTGCATTAGTTATGCAAATAGTCACATCACATCCTACAAATAATCTCAAGCCAATTAATTATATAACCCAGTCTATACTTAATCCAACAGCTACAGCAAAAATTCTAATAAACAGCTCAATTAAGTTGTTCAAACCTTCGTAGCAAGAACAACACGATCGCGTGGGATATTTCGCGATCGAGTCCAACGTCCAATATACTCCTCGCTCCGTCCTTGGGTTTCCGGACGCTGCGGCACCGGATACATCTCGGCTGAGTCGAAGAAATTAATTCCGGCATCGAAGGCTCTGTCGAGGAGCTGGAAAGACTGAGGCAAAGAGTTTTGCTCGTCGAAGGTCATCGTGCCTAAGCAGAGCCTTGAGACAGTCATATAGGGTGCGAAATTGAAAAGCGGCACCGCCATGGATGATGAATAAATGGTGTGAAGTAACAGTATCGGAGTGCGATATGCGAACGCCTGCACCAAGAGGATTTTCTTTTGTTCACTTTAATTAACTTGAAAATCATTAATTTAATAAGTTTTTCTTTTCTATTAAATCACTTAATACTTTAATAGTTAATACTTCTTTCAAGAAACAGTAAGTATTTTTCTTTTCTGGTCTTAATCCTTATTGCCACAAGTTAGTATTAAAACATGTTTTTTTATTCAAAAATATATTTTTTGAACATAATTGTTTATCTTAAACTGTTCATAAAAAAGTAAGATTAATACTTTAATACTGTTCATTTTAAGAGTAACATAACCAATACGAAACCAAAAATAGTAAGAAGAACAACAATCAAATAGCAGAAACAAGTGGGAAAAAGTGCTTAACTTTTATTCCTCAAGATCAGTTCGGATCGGCCTTAGCCGGACCCTTTTTACAGGTGCTTGACCTTGAAATATAAGCTTTCTCTCTCTAAAGCTCTCTATGTTTGTCTCTCTAAAAATTGGGGATCCTTCTCTCTCTCTTGGAGAGGCTATTTGTAGTTTTCCAGTGAAATCCTAATTAGACACCTGACACTCTCCTATTGGCCCCCTAAAGACCTCTACTCTTGTATTCATCGTTTTAATACCGCCCTCAGATATTTTCCACCGACTCAATGCCGACCTCAGATATTTTTTGAATCGAGCGGGTCTATCGGAAGAATCCACCCTCCTCGTCACTTCTCAGGTCGGCTCTCCCCGGCCAGAGCATTTGACTCGAGGTTCGGGTCTTCGGCCTCCTCTGAGCAAGTTTCTGCTCGGCGTGTCCTGCCCGGCGCCTCCGGCGGGAGTGTTCGGCTAGGAGCCGAGCTTTTTTGCTCGGCACATTCCTGCTCGGCAGCCAGCCTCAAGCTCGGCAAGGTGCTGCCCGGCACCTCTAGGCGGGGACGCTCGACAATTCTCGGCATGGGTGCTCGGCAAGTGCTGGTCTGCTCGGCTCGGAAAGGCACCGAGCTCGGAAGCTCGGCAAGGTGCTGCTCGGCACCCTCCGTGCGCAATGCGTATTCAGCTTGGCAGCAGGCCCTGAGCTCGGCTCGGCATCATTGCGCAGGTGTCCTCGGAACCCACCGTGCACAATGCGCATCCAGCTCGGCAACCGGCCTTGAGCTCGGTGAAATCCTTGTCCGGTGTCTTTGGCACCTAGCCACTTTTCCGAGTCAGCCTAATTTGTTCAGCTTGAATTTTCCTTCGGGGAGTACCGACCATCAACAAGCCCCTGAGCATGGAGTCGAACACGCGTGGTCGAGTTCGGTCTCATCCATTCCTGGTCGGTCAAATCATTCTACCCGGTCAAGAGGTGAGTGTCTTGTCCCTTCATTCGGCCCTACCTGCAGTTTGACCATCTTGTGTTCCGTGATGGAAGCTTTTATAGATGCTGTGTAAGCTTTTGCAGGCCTGCCATTTGTACTTTCGGGCAGTGTCATGTGATGCGTTTTGGACATTAATGAATTGGCATTTGGCCGCTCCTCATTTTTGCATGATTTTAAGACATTCACACTGTCCCCTTTTCATTTATTTCTCTTCTCTATATTGGAGACTTCCATTTTAGTTTGTAGACTTCCTTATCTTCAAGCTCTTCCGAAATATTTTTGAGAAGACCTTGCATTTCAGCTTCGCGGCATTCTGCTCGGTCTATTTCTTTTCTCTTTTCCGGTTCTCCTCGAGCATTTGTTTGAAAAAGGTAATTCTTTCTTCTCCCTTCTCTCCTTAAGCCTTCTCCGTGTCTAGTAGTCCGGGTAATTCCCCGGAGAGTTCCCTAGGGTATGAGGGGGACTGTCAGGACGGCGAACAGCCCATCTTCCCCCCGGGTCCGTTCCCTGGGGCGGGATTCGATCAATATGGAAGTTTCGACACCGGGGAGGTTTTTGGTCAAGGGAGGCCCTTCGCCTTTGAGCAGTTTTCAAACGAAGGTTTTGGTGATTATCCTCAGTTCGGGTATTCCCAATCCTTCGGACCGGGTGGCCAGTTCGGGCAGGGTTGTTCTTATGGGCCCAGGAGTGGGCCTTTTCCTGAATCGCAATGCGGCCTGGGCAACTGTCCGAGCGGAGATATGGTCGGCGTGTCAGCTCGGATGCCGAGTTTGAGTCCAGACCGTACTGGTGCTGTTAATGAAGATTTCGGAGTTGGACTGGCCGATTCGGAACCCCTCGACTTCTCTGGACCATCCGAAGATGACATACAACGACCACCCGGGACCAAGAAGCCTCGAAAACCTAAGGTTGCGGCGAAGTCGGCGTCTCCCGAGACTCTCGCTTTCTGGTCGGACCAGCCAGGTGAGCGCACCCCGGTTGGTCATTGGAAGAGGCCTCCCCCCCGCGAGTGGGATGACCGGATGCTCAAGATAGCCATTGAGCAAAGTGAACTAGTCGATGATAACTTGGTTAGGTATCAAAACGAGTACAGAGTGCCCAGGTCAGTTCACCTCTTCCTTCCCTATGATGCCGAGCAGATTCACCGCCCGCTCGTCTTGTGCACCACCATGTTTTACGATAGTTTACGTTTCGGTATCTCTTTTCCGCTTCCCCGGCTCCTAATGGACATCTTAAATGATTTAGGACTTCCCATTTTCCAACTCCATCCTTTGGCGGTGGCTCGAATCTTGGGTCTGTTCGTGCTTTTTAGCCTCAATGGTTGGCCAGCACCCACCCTCGAAGAGCTCCGATGGCTCTATCATTTTAAAGTCGCGGGTGGAGCTAACTCGGGTTTTTACTACAGCTCGGTTCGGTCTGGCTCCTTTAAGAACCTCGTGACCGGGCTCCCCGACTCTCTTCATGACTGGGAGTACTTCTGGTTCTATGTCGGGGGGGACTGGCAGACGCGGAACCCCGACGGCTCACTTTACTTACCCCCCAATTCTCTTGCGAAATTTGGTTAGTATAGCGTTGGTACTCTCCTTTAATTTTGGTCTAATCCTTATCATTTGTTTCTTTCTTTTCAGCGTGTGGTCAAGCAGAGGAACCCAGCTCGGAATTTGTCGCTCGGTTGTTTATAATTTTGGATTCTGACCCGAAGCAGAGACACTACAGGATACTGCGCACGAGAGCCAAGCTTCGAAGGGATGGACTTAGGGACTCACCTTCCCGTTCTCAGCTCGGACCTGCTATTCCCGGTGGGTTCAACGATTTGCTCTATACCCTATTGGCTGGTGTTGCCGAGCTGAGCCCCTAAGTTTGGGGGTTCTTCTGTTCGGTATTTATCTGCTCGGCAGGGGCTGCTCGTTGCTTCGACGGCGCCCGTGTCGATTTGAATTTTTGAGCCGAGCTCAACCTCTCGGGGGTTCCTCTGTTCGGCAAGGGTTGCTCGTCGCTTCGGCGCCGGCGCCCGTGTCGGTTTAAATTTTTGAGCCGAGCTCGACCACTCGAGGGTCCCTCTGCTCGGCTTTTTGATGCTTGGCAAGGGTTTGCTCGTCGCTTCGGAGCCGGGCCCGTGCCGGTTTGAATTTTTTGAGCTCAGTGTATTACCCTTGCCTCGATAGGACTATGTCTCTTTCTGCACTTGACCGGGCTACCAAGTTTCTGGAATTGAACACTAAGAAGCCGGCTAAGAAGCCAGCGGCTGGTGGTAGCAAGAGGAAGAAGAAAACTAGCTCTTCGACTCCATCTGCTCCTCTCGAGTCCTTCTCGGCTCCCCAGGTCGGCGAGGGGAGTTCTCACCAAGAACCCATTGCCGTCGACCATGAGGAGGTCGTGTATGGAGGTCCTCGCCCTCCGTCGGTTCCTCGCACATACGACTACTTAAGGTGCTATGCCCCGGACCCTGCTGGGGGGTCGTTCGATGGGTATTCCTCCGAGTTCTCAGAGAATATGACTCGGAGCTGGGGTCAAGGCCTGAATGACTGGGTGTCCGGCTTCTACGGGGACAACCAGATCGGATTCGCGGAGGTGAACCTTTGTCGGGCCTTTGGTTCGATGAAACTGGCGTGTCGAAGCTTTTCCGAGCTGCGAAGGGATCAAGCTCGGCTCCAGCGAGAACTTGCTGCTCTTCAGGAGACCCATAGCCAGTGTACTGATCTGATTATTGACCGCGACTCCTGGATGAATCGAGCCAAGAAAGCTGAGCAGTCTGTCGAGGCGGCACTAGGGGCGACTTAACGGACTCTGTCTGACCTGGACGACTTGAAGAGTCAGCATGCCGAGCTGGTCCAGAGGCATGCCGACCTGGTCAGCGCCCGCTCCCGAGAAATGGAGGAGGCTTACGCTCGAGGGAAGGCTGTGAGCGTTGTTGAGGGGAAAAGTGCTGGCGTCGAGGAGTATAAAACTGAGACCCTTGGGCCGATGATGAGTGCCTCTTACCTTTCCACCATGCAAGAGGCCCTCCAGATGCTGAAAGATGGGGCTTCTATTCCGGAGTTTGAGAAGCACATCGCTGAGAAGATGGTGGAGTATGGCATGGGGGGTGGTGAGGCCGACATGGATGCTGAGGACGAGGAAGAAGGTGATGATGACGAAGAGGATGGTGGGAACTAATTTGTTTTTTCTGTACTTCGATGGTTCGCCACTTTTGGGCGGCCATGTTTGATGTTTTATGGACAATCTTGAACTTAAATTTGAATCGGCTTGTTCTGGCCGGCTTTCCTTTTTATCGTTCCATACTTGGCTTATTTTTGCTTGCACTCTTTTTGTGGTTTTGCTGATCTAAACATGTATGCATGTTGCCTTTTTTTTTTTTTTTTAAATTTCGAGCTCAAACTTGGATTGTTGAGATCGGCAAAAATTGAGGTCGGCATTTTGGGCTCGACCATCTTTATAACTTGCTCCCTTCTTTTTTTAAGATAAATTTCCGAACTCAACTTGGGATGTTGAGCTCGGCGAAATTTGAGCTCGAAATTTTTGAGATCCTGCTTTTTTTAACATTTCGAGTCAATTTTTAGTTTTGACTCTTTTTGAGCTCGGCACGTTGAGCTCGAATTTTTTGAGATCCTGCTCTTTTTCACGTGTCGAGTCAATTTTGAGTTTTGACTCTTTTTGAGCTCGGCATGTTGAGCTCGGATTTTTTGAGGTCCTGCTCTTTTTCACATTTCGAGTCAATTTTGAGTTTCAACTCTTTTTGAACTCGACACGTTGAGCTCAGATTTTTTGTACAAATTGTTGCGATAATGTTTTTATGAGTGAGACCGCCCTAATGAGGTCGGTCTATCACCCTTTAGTTTTTGGGCTGAGCCCCTTGCTTTGTTGGTCTGCACTCTTGATTCATGACAAGAACTAAAACTTTATTGATAATATTTTTTGAGGTATACAGCATTCCAGGGGTGTGCGAATTCCTGTCCATCTAAGTATTCTAGGCGGTAAGCCCCGTGTTGGAGAACTTCCGATATCTTGAATGGTCCTTCCCATTTTTGTTTGAGGGCGCCTTGATTTGGCCCGAAGATGCGTTTGAGGACCAGATCACCAACTTTGAAGTTTCTGGCCTTTACTTTTGAATTGTAGTAACGTTCGCTTCTTTGCTTGTAGATGGCGTTCTTTAGCTCGGCCTCCATTCTTCTTTCTTCAAGGAGGTCGAGTGCAGTTCGGCAGGCCATGTCGTTTTTCTCTTCCTCAAAGTGTGCTACCCAGTAGGAAGGTGTCCCGATCTCAACTGGTATAAACGCCTCTGAACCGAAGGCCAGTGAGAAAGGAGTTTTGTCTGTAGATGAGCGTTGCGTTGTTCTGTACGACCACAAGACACCGGGTAGTTCTTCTGGCCAGCTACCTTTCAGATCCTCCAACTTCTTCTTCAGCGTGTATTTGAGGATCTTATTAACCGCTTTGACTTGTCCGTTTGATTGAGGATGGTATGGTGTGGAGAAATTGTTTTTTATGTTCAGCTCTCCACAGAATGCCTTAAATCTCTTGCTGTCGAACTGCTTGCCATTGTCTGATACTATTGAGAGTGGTACCCCAAATCTACATATGATCGATTTCCAAACAAAATTGATGATCTTCTGGTCGGTTATAGATGCCAATGGTTCGGCTTCTGCCCATTTGGTAAAGTAATCCACTGTCACTACTGCATATTTCACTCCTCCTTTGCCCTGCGGTAACGGACCAATCAGGTCTATTCCCCATTTAGCGAATGGGCATGGCGAGTATATGGAGTTGAGGGTTTCTGCGGGAGAGTTTATTTGGGGTGCGAAAATTTGGCATTTTTGCATTTTCTGACCTTCTCAATCGCGTCTTTTTTCAAAGTGGGCCAATAATATCCCTGCCGGATGAGCTTATGAGCTAGCGATTGTCCTCCAGCGTGGTTTCCGCAGATGCCCTCGTGTACTTCTCTCAGCGCGTACTCCGCGTCTTGTTCATTTAGGCAGCGGAGTAATGGGATAGAATATCCTCTCTTGTACAACAGTCCGTCAACAATGGTGAACCGAGCTGACCTTGTTCGTATTGATCGTGCTTCAGCTCGGTCTTCCGGGAGCACCCCTTCATTTAGGTAAAGTAGGAATGGTTTCATCCAGCTCTCCCTTTTGTTCTGAATTTCTTTGTTCTGGTCGGCTTGGTTAGCCGAGAAAGCAGCGGCGGCGTCGAGTGCCGTTGTTGAATGGTGGCTGATCGTCACTGTATCCAGCTCTTCTACTCCGAGGCTTGATGCTAGCTTAGCTAAAGAGTCTGCTGGGACATTATCGTTTCGTGATACATGGATGACCTCAGCTTCAAATTCAGCTAGGCGTGATTTTGTAAGTTCAAGATATAATGCCATTCTGGGTTCCTTGGTTTCATAATTTCCGTTGATCTGATTCACCACTAGTTGGGAGTCGCTTTGAATTTTTAGGTTCTTGATCGCCATTGAGGCGGCTGCTTCCAGGCCGGCAAGAAGGGCTTCGTACTCGGCCTCATTGTTGGTCAGGGGGAACTGGAAATGTACGGCCGAGCAAAAAGGCTTCTTTTCGGGACTTACCAATACGATTCCAGCTCCAGCTCGTCCGGTTGTTGAGGACCCATCGATGTACATGCACCACTGCTCCGCTTCTGCGGGAATTGGTTCAACCGCCGGAGTGAATTCAGCTATGAAGTCGACTAGGGCTTGTCCCTTAATGGCTGTTATTGGTTCATATGTTATGTCAAATTGTCCAAGCTCGACTGCCCATTTGATCATCCTTCCTGAAGTGTCAGGGCGGTGCATGATTTGTTTCAATGGGAAGCTCGTCAGTACCACTATTCTGTGTTCGAAGAAGTATGGGCGTAACTTTCTTGAGGAGGTGACGAGGGCGAATGCTAGATTTTCCATGGCCGAATATCTCAGCTCGGCGTCATGTAGGGCGTGGCTCGTGTAATAGACTGGGTGTTGCCCGTGTTCGTCTGTTCGGACGAGTGCCGAGCTGATCGCCGCCGCTGAGACAGCTAAGTAGAGGTATAGCGACTCTTCTTTTATTTGTTTTTGTAAGGTCGGAACACTTGTCATGAATTTCTTCAGTTCTTCAAAGGCTGCTTGGCACTCCTCAGTCCATTTAAAAGCCTTGTTTTTCTTGATTGCTTCGAAGAAAGGTTTACACTTGTCCGTGGACCTGGATATGAAGCGATTCAGAGCGGCCATTTTGCCAGTTAAGCTCTGTACTTGTTTTATGCTTCTGGGGGGTTGTAATTCAGTTATAGCTCGGATTTTATTTGGGTTGGCTTCAATGCCTCTTTGGCTTACCATGTAGCCCAAAAATTTTCCTGAGCTAACTCCAAAGAAGCATTTCTTTGGGTTTAACATCATTCGGTAAACACGCAAAACTGAGAACATTTTATTCAGATCATCGATGTGGTCAATTGAGTACAAGGATTTGACGAGCATGTCATCTACATAGACTTCCATAGTCTTTCCTATCATACTAGCAAACATTTTATTAACTAAGCGCTGATAGGTAGCCCCAGCGTTCTTCAGGCCAAAGGGCATCATTGTGTAGCAGTAGAGACCTCTCGCCGAGTAGAACGATGTGTGTTCCTGGTCTTCTGGGTGCATCAATATTTGATTGTACCCTGAGTAAGCGTCCATGAAACTTATCAGTTCATGTCTCGCGGTTGCGTCCACCATATAGTCAATGTGAGGGAGCGGATAGCTGACCTTGGGGCAAGCCTTGTTGAGATCGGAAAAATCAATGCATAGCCGCCACTGACCTGTTTGCTTCTTGACAAGAACAGGGTTAGCCACCCAGACCGGGTATCGGACCTCGCAGATGAACTTGTTGTCGAGGAGTTTCACGACCTCTAACTCCAGCGCCTCGTATCGGTCCGGGCTGAGTTTTCTCCTTTTCTGTATCACCGACCTGACATTTTTATCTATGTTGAGTCTATGGCAAGCCTTCTCGGGACCGATGCCTTGCATATCAGCATGTGTCCAGGCGAAAAAGTCCTGATTTTCTTTCAAAAAGTTTACAACTCGGATCTGATGGGCTCCTTGAGGTCGTGACCGACTGTTTTGCATGTAATTGTTATGTTTTTCTTTGTGCTTTTAGATAGGTTTTTATATTGATTTTAGTAGTTTGGAGTCGTTTTTAGTTAATTTTCTAGGTTGTTTTTCTTATTTTATTATCATTCGTGTTTCTTCTTGATTTTATATTTTAATGGGTTAATTGGTTCAATTACCTTGAGGTTTGGTGAAATTCTTGGGTTTTTATGTTTAAAATTCCTATTTTTAAAGGTGGAGAAATTAAGGGCCAAAATACAAGCCAAGACGAGCCAAGACATGCCAGAATGAGCCAAAAATTAGCTCCAAAACACCAAAACATTCTGGAATGGTTGTCAAGGCGCGCCAGGACTCGCCAAACGAACCTTGGCGCAAGTTGGCCCGAGCCAAGGCGCGCCTGTGCGCAGCTGCCGAGTCCCGCCCGCAAGCTTGTCGCATCCTGCCGAGACCGCACACAGCCAGCGCACGCCAACGCGCGCCAGCGCTTGAAGCCTGCCGAACCCTGCCCAGTCCTGCCCGCATACCCGCGCGCAGCCAGCGCGTGCCAACCGATGCCAGCACATGCCAGCGCGCACAACACCCGCAGCCTGCCGAGACCTATCGGCCACTGCCGGCCACCTGCGCCCAGCAACGCCCAGGCTCGGCCATGCCGAGCCACATCGAGCCATGGTCGAGTCATCTCGAGCCAAGTTGAGCCAAAAGGTTCTAAAAGGCTAGCCAAGGGTCTAGGAAGGTGCATCCGGGTCAAACTTGGTCAAACCCGGGAATTTCAAGCCTTTTTGGCTAATTTGGCCCATTTAAACCCAATTAAATTAGTATAAATAGACTACAACTCTCATTTTTGTAAAACACCTCTCATTTTCTCCAACCCAAGCATGGGTTTGGGATTAAAAATCATCTC